>PVIJ01001232.1:179843-212047 GCA_004024925.1 Scalopus aquaticus | reverse complement strand
AAAAATACAGGCAACAACAAATGCTGGAAAGGATGTGGAGAAAAAGGAACTCTTCTACACTGCTGGTGGGAATGTGAACTGGTCCAACCACTATGGAAAGCTGTATGGAGATTCCTCAGACTGCTAAACATGGAGCTCCCATACGACCCAGCAATACCACTTTTGGGAATTTACCCAAAGGACACAAAAACACTAATCCTAAAGGATACATGCACCCGTATGTTCATTGCGGCACTATTCACAATAGCAAAGGTATGGAAGCAACCCAGATGTCCAAAAATAGATGATTGGATCCAGAAGATGTGGTACATATACACAATGGAATACTATTCAGCATGGAAAGAAGATAAACACATGCAATTTGCAGCTACATGGATGGGATTAGAGGGAATCATACTCAGTGAAATAAGCCAGAAAGAAAAAGAAAAATATCGAATAAAAATATATATTAAAAAAAAAACAATGATACTTATGTAGCATTTTATCTGTGTAGATATATATGGCTTAGTCCAGTGCCTGGAAAACTTTTGTTTGCTTTAGAGTCTTCTGAAGAGCTTATTTAAATGCAGATTCTTGGGCCTCTCTATCTGAGTTTTTGATTTCAGTAAGCCTTGAGTGGACTTGAGAACTTGAATCTCTAACAACCCTTCAGGCATTGCTGATTCTGTCATATTGTGAGCCTTACTCTGAATAGCACTGGGCTAGACAACATAGGGGAATCAGTTGTGCAGCACAGGAAGAGAAATTGGATGGAGTAGATAGACTGTATTATCTACTTGTAGGGGGTTGAATAGTGGTCCCTCAAATGTGTGTCCAACACGAACCTAAGAGTGTATCATGTTTAGAATAAGGGTCTTTGCAGATGTAATTAAATTAAGGATTTTGAAATGAGGTCATTCTGTTCATTGGATCCTAAATCCAATGATGAGTGTCCTTATAAGAGATGGACTTCTTTCCTACAGGACTCTAAGTTAATAAAGTTCTGTTGCTTTATCATGTTTGTGGTAATTTGTTATGGCAGTCTTGGGAAACTTATGCATTACCAAAGTCTGAATATCCCAATATGCCACGTTTCCTCTGTCATATCTATATAGAAAAAGAACAGAATTATGGCACTAGTCCAGTGGACTACTTTATCAGGCTAAACAATGATTTGAGATCAGTAAAACCAATGATGTAATATTATTGTCAACCATGGTTGATACTTCTGGCATGTTATTTAATCTTCTCCCAAATGACTTTAGCCATTTTTTAGCAATTATTTAATAAAGGAAGAAGATCCTGAAAAGCAAAATGGCCATTTAATAATAAATATTTTATTAAGGATCTACTTTATACCAATCTCTAATAGATAATAGAGTTGTCAAGTGACTCACTGATAGTCATGTAACTAGTAAGTGCCAGAGTTTGCATTCAAATCCTGATCCTGTCATTCCAAATTCTTTTTCAGCACATCTTACTTTATCAAAGACTTGGATCACAGGACATTTTGGCAAATATTGACAAGTTCATTTTAACCTCTCTGGAATATTTGACAAAGTAGAAAAGTAACTTACTGTCTCTAACACAAATCTCCTGAATTTATAGAAGCTGTTTTCACAATATTTATTTGTGTTGATACCTATAAGGGAAATTGTGCTTTGTTACTTTAATCTTAATCCCTTTTAAAGCACTTTTACTTCATATTCAAATATACATATAACTTAAGCTAATCTTTAATAACAAGATAAAATAGTAGCTTTATGTTGTCTCTACAGATGGTGATCAGTGATTTAGACTACAATATGTCTGTGTACTTTGCATGTGTTTTATATTTTTATATACCACACACACATACAGAACTGAAAAAATACTTTAATATTACCTTGAGGTTAAGACCACAAAAAGAGGACTACTTAGTTTTCACACCATAATAATATGAATTCCCTGAATGTTTTATACAACCTTCCTTGAATAATTATTAAGGTACTTAAGTTGTTTAATAATGCTTTGAGTGTTATTAAATTCAACCTTCTTCCCATTATAGTTAGAGCTTTTTAATGTACAATGTGAGTAGCACTCTGTTAGCTGCTAAACATTTATGATATTGGAAAAATTTTACCTATCCTTGTAGTGTAGATACTTGATTCAAGATGATTGAAATCAAGATCAGTGAAACAATGAAAGAATTTGACAAAGGAGTCCAAGAAATTACTGGCTTTAGCAGAAGAAATGAAGTAAAAGAAGTTAACATTGAACATTGAGGTTCAATCTTAGACACTGAAGATTAAGTTTATAAATTTTTTAAATGTCTAAATCTACAACTGTAACATCCAGAATTGACAGTTCCATTGAATCCATTTTTCATTATGATGATGTTTGTGTTAATTCTATCTTTTTCTGAACATTTTATTCATTAATTTATTCCGCACACACTTAATGTGCACCTATAACATGCAAGGTATGGTATGAAGACAAGGCATATTAACCAGTTAAAACTGATTTAAATGATGTAGATCATAACTCATTGTATAAAGGCTCAGGGGAGACTGAATTATGTTTCTATGAATTGGTTCCAAATTTTAGTCATTTTGGGGATTTTGATATCTTATTATATTTTAATCAATGAGTGGGTCTGTAAAATAAAGGTTTTTTAAACATTTTTGAGACTTCCTTTGTGACCCAGTAGGTGATCAAATTTATATATGTTTCAGACTTGAAAACAGTATGAATTCTTTAATTCTTCAGTGCCGAGTTTAATAGTGTTTATTAGATTCTTTATTGTTTGTGTTAATTGAACTCTATTTCTTTACAAACTTCTGTGTCTCCTTTACTATTTTTTTTTAATGAGAAGTGAATTAAAATATCCCATTTTAAATGTAGGCTCACCAGTTTCTACATGTAAAATTCTGCCTGTTTTCACTTTGTATGTTTTCAGGCTAAGATTTTAGGTATAATCAGGTTCAGGATTATTGTACTTTCTGTGTGAATTTTTTCTCTTAGAATTAAATGATAACAACTTTTTGTCTCTGATTGTGCTTTTTTTTGGCCTTAACATCACTTTTTAAACCCAAATATTGCTACATTGTTATAATCATTGTTATTGTTTTGTTAATAATTATTGATGTATTGTATTCTATTTCCTTTATAACCTTTTCTAAGTGATTACATTATTAAAATATTATACTTTTATAGAGATAAGATATCAAATAATTCACTTTTTTAAAGCGTACAATTAAGTGGTTTTTAGTTTGTTCACAAATGCAACCAATAACATTAGTTTTAGAACATTTTTTCCTTACCCCAAAATGAAACCCCATATCTATTAGCAATCACTGCCCACTTCCTGCCTCCCTCCAATCTCTGACAAATGACAAATCTGCTTCTGTTTCTTTGGATTTGTATTTTCTGGATATTTTAGATAAATAGATCATATATGTCTTTTGTTTCTGACTTTTTTCACTTATCTTTTTTACTTTCATACATCATAACAATTTCAAGATTTATCTGTGTTGTAATGTGTTTCAGTACTTCATTATTTTTAAAGGCTGAATAATACTCCATTGTATATGTATTACATATGATATAATGTGTTATCTACCCTTTGTTGGACATTTGAGTTGCTTCTGCTTTTTTGTTAGTATGACTAATGCTGTTATGAACATACATGCGTAATTTCTTATGGGGTCAAATGTTTTCATTGCTGAATCTTATGGTAAATCTACATTTAACATTTTGAGGTTCTACCATTTACATTTCCACTAGCAGTGTATGAAGGTTCCATTTCTTCTCCATCATTATCTTGTCTTTTCTCAGACATTAAAAACCACAGACCCAAGGTCTTTTGATCTTACTCTGGTACAAATTCCTTGTGAGCTTCACCATGTTAGTTCCCAACTATATATCTTTGCATTCTACCTTTCTGGCATCTGAATATTTCTTTTTCTTTCTTTAAAAGTCACATATGTACTAAAACTTCAGAGTTGTTTTCACTTAGTATTTTTTTGTGTGTTTGAGAAAGTGAGGAAGGAAGGGGCCACAGAGATAGGGGATTTATATTGGATCAGTCTACCATTTAAAGTTGTGTAGATCACTGCAGTTGCAGTTACAATAAAGTGGGTGACTTAAAGTTACATGTATTGCATAGGATTAGGGGTCAGAGTTTCTCTTCTGAGCTAAATTTCTCAGCCTACATAGCACCCATTATTATACTGAGCTCATTGAGTCCCTTGTGAAGTAATTCATCTTTTTTGTTGTTGTCATTTTACAGATGCAAGCTTCTAAAGATAATACTGAAAAGAGAAAGCCCAAATTTAGAAAAAGGAAAAGGTATGCATTTTTAAATTATAAAGTTTTATGATAAAATTTGAATGTATGTGTGTATATATATAGAGAGAGTATTCATTACTAAAGGACATTTCTTGATTTTGCTCATCTAGGAAGCATGTTTAAAATTTCCCAAAAGAATTAATAAAGTGATAGGTAGTAGTGTTAAAAGTATGGAGAATGTTTTCTGTTTATACAAATGTATTGACAGAACTATCAAAGATTAGTATTATGTGATCAAACAGATGAAAAGCAGAATCCTAGTTTAAAAGTTTAAAAATAGGTAATGCAAGCCAGCAGACTTCATATGAAACTAATAAGCCACTGATGACAAGTTTAATGTTTATCACTGAACCTGCCATGCACTTTATTTAGTTTTTTAATCAATGGTGATTTGTGCTGGGTTAAAAGGATTCCTATTCAAAGACAAAGACTGACCCTAATGCACAGTCCTTCTCTTCTTCTTTGTACTTTTTCAAAAGATGAATAATTAAATTTTTAAAAGGAACTTTCACTGTCTTATCTCAGTTACACTTCACAGTAGCTCCATCAAATTGTCAGGGGTTGTATCACAATTATCTCCAATTAAAAGATGAAGAATTTGTGGCCTAGAGAAGTTAAGTGGCTTTTTCAAGATCTCGTAGTTAGGGAAAATTCATTTGAAAACATGTTTTCTGACTAAATAAGAAAGAGAGTGTAACAGAACAAGCATGGATTTTTCAGTCTGTAAAGTTTACTTTTGTCATGCTCAACCATTTTTCTATGTTGTCAAATTTTCTAATCAGAGCCTCAGTTTCTTTTTTTAGAATTAATTAATTTGTTTTTATTTATATCCTTTACATTATTGTGTATTCCCCATCCCCATAGGTTTCCCAGCACCATTTCACTCGGGAACCGTCACCATAGTCTCTTGTGCTCTTTTCTCCCGTTTTGGTCCCTCCTCCTCCCCTGCATAATGTCTCTTATTTATGGTTGCCTGTCAGGAGCTTTAGTTTCTTTATAAAATAAGAGAACAATTACTTAGTAGGTTTTTTGGAAAAGGACTACATGAAAAAGTCCATGTAAGGTACTTGGTGGATTGTTAGTGCTTTTCACTCAGTGGAGAACTTAAGTCAATTTATTCCCCTTTGGTTTTTTTGTGATATCATGCTGCCCTACTTTATGAAACAACCAATAAAAAGTACCCCAAGATAAGAAATATATATTCCTACACTGCAATTACTAATGAATATACATGAATGGTCATTTAAATATACATGATTGATCTTTTGAAACTAATCTGTCATTCTTTTCTAGGAAAGCTATTTTAAAATCCTCTTTTGAAAATGTTTGTTCAGATGATGCCTTATCAAAGGAAAACATGGGTATGTGAAGGCCTGCTTTTAGTTCTATTCCTATATTTAATTCCACCAAATATAGTTGTCGTCCTTTGATGGGGAAAAAAATGTTATTTTACATATATATAGATATATGAGAAACAAAGTAGATTATTTTAGGTATTGATTCATATATGTGTTTTTCAAAATTGTCTTTAGGTTTCTGTTTCCTTGAATTAAATTTTCTCTGTCTTTGTAATATATTTAATTTTTTAAAAATAAAGCTCCAGCAATTGTGGGAGAAAATATCAGCATCAGTACATTTCAATTCAGACCGCTCCACTCCAAAGTTATTGGGGTCCTAGGGTGCCAAATAGAGAGAAAGAAGAAAAGCAGTAGCCTGGGGCTTCCCACTGAATTAATTGCCATTGGTATTAGAACACAGTAGGGTGAATGTGGATGCAGAGAAAAGGTTTTCATTTTCAAAAGCGATGTACTCTTCCTAGATTTTCATTCGTCTTGAAAAGCAGGTAAAGGTTTATTTACAAGGTGAAACTTTGGCATCAATGCAAAGAGATTTCAAAGCCCATTAAATCCCAAGAAGTGTTTGTGCTATATTCCCGCTTCCTTGTAGATACCCAATACCTATGGCACTGCATTTCAATTGATTAAATAAGTCATTAATTTATGGTCTCATAAATGAAAGGAAAGCACAGAGGAAGGATGGAGTAGCTATTTAGAGGGAAAAAAAAACACATTTGTTCCTCTCCTAAACCACTATAAAATTTTGTTGCTTTGCTTTTTTAAACACATTCTGCTAATTAGGTTTCCTTTTCTTGGCTATTTTTCCCTTTGCCTCACATAATCATTTCAAATATTCCTGTGAAAAGACCAGTCAGTTTATCCTGCACTGAAGGCCACTCAGAGATCCTGGCACTGCCGCTGAAGGTTCCAGTGTTGGAATCCTTGTCTCTCTCCGCTCTCATAGGATACTACAGAAGAAATATTTTGCAGCAAGGACTCTTAGGTGTAAATAAATGACTACATCTCAGTAGTTATCCATGACGAAGGAGCCCTTTCAGGAGTTTGACATACTGTATGTCTCTAGAAACACTTCAGCAGTCAATTGTAAAAATAGTTAACCAAATCTGTGTTTCACTCCATCTCATTTTAAACAATTACAAAGCAGAAATATCTAGTCTACTGTGTTGTTTGCAAGAACTGGTAACATTCTGAAAGAGTGGGTTCTTTTGCAATAGTTTAAGTCTCTTTAATAATTTACTTCCTACCCAAATTCCTTTGGATTTCTTGATCCAACTCTAACATATTTAGTTTCTTCTTAAAGAAGAATCAATTCTAGATTAAGTGTAGAGAAAAATTACACCATCTTCTTTTTGAATCTCTGCCATGATTTTTGTACCCACTTTCCTTACTTGCAGGTCTTCTATTAGTCCACTAACCCTCTGTCTACCATTTCTTTTATTTTTAAAGATTTTATTAATTTATTTTTGCATGGAAGAACTGGGGTGTAGGCCAGAAATGTGAGAGGATTCACCAGAGACAGAGTGGGGGGCACAACAGTGGTGTTTACTGAAATACACTGCTGAGAGGAGCCTAGGTTGAGACAAGAGAGGTCTGCTGTGCCATGTGGGTTACTCCCTGGCCGGGCACCAAACTCAGGCCATAGCAGTGACAGTGCCGATACTTAATTCCCTAGGCCACCGGGGAGGCCCCCTGTCTACCATTTCTTTCTGGATTTTATGATTGTTTCTTTCTCTTTCTCTGTCTCGTCATATGTCTCGGGAGGAGAGCTAATTAAGAGCAGCTATTTTACCTTTTCCCAGTAAGTTTCTTCATCTATAATAAAGAGAGGCTGTAGAAGCTCTCTAATTCAAAAAGGAGAGAACCTGTTTTTGCAAATTAATAGAAAAGCTGAGGAATCATTAAATAATTCAAACTGTATGCTGATTACTGTAAAAAGGTTTAATCTAAGAATAACTTTTTGAAATATGTTTGCAATGAGGTAAAATTGCAATCAGGAAGGTAATTTATTTTTATTATACCTATAACTATTTTTTTTTTTTTTTGGTGTTCAGGGCCACCTATGTTGATGAAATAATAGCCATAATAATGATAACCAACACCTATAACAACAAAACTGTGTCTCTTCATTGTTCAAAAAACTTCACATATATGGTTTTATTTTACCCCTACAAGAGCTCTACGAGGCAAGTAAGAGAGATATTATCGTATCTCCTATTTTTTAATGGAAACTGAGGTACTTCAAAGGTCACATAGCTTTTAAAAAATTAAGGAAGTGTTTGTCTTTTTCCTTAGTTCCTTTGAGTACCACAAAGCTGAAAACTAAATTTGTAGGTGTTTTGGTTCAGCACTGCTCATTGGTCTAATCTTGTTAAAAATGCAATTATTGTCCTTTGAATACCCCTTAATGAATTAATTTTGATTTCTTTAATCTTTGAGTTTTTGTCATTTATTTTATTTTATTACTATTTTCTGTTGGTAAATACCTCATTTCTTAGAGTGGACAGTACATAAAAATTTGAAATAATGAAAGATTGACATATTACCCATCACCAGCCAGTAATGGGTTAACATTCGTTAATAAACTAGCAGAGTATGTATTCATCAGCCACCTGAGTCAGGTAAGCTTGGAGGAGGATGTTTAATGTAGGGAAGAACTGAGTTATGGGCTGAGTCCTAGAAAAAGCATGAAGGCCTTGAGGCCAGGGTCTGGAAATGGAAGGGGTGATAGGGAGAAAGGTGATAACCCACTACTCCAGAGAAACTTTGCCTATGTGCCCTTGGTTTGCAGCACTTACTCTAGGCTACAGCAGGAGGGGACGTTATCCTCATGTTCCTCTCCTAAAAAGCTCCATCTTCCTATTTGTTTATGTCCAGGAATAGGACACCCCTTCTAATGCATTTCAACCTGTGTTTTCCTCATCTCTAAATTTAAATTGTGAGTACAGAGAAATGCTTGTGGTTACTTAAAAAAAAAAAAAGCCAAGTACTTTTTCCTCATTCTCTATTAGAAAACCTTCAAAACTTCAATATGAAATGGCTTACAAACTTATTTTAGATGACTTTTTCAGTGTTTTCAGCTTTGGATTAACCCATCTGGTAGATTATGTAAGGGGAGAAACAATTTCTTTAAACATTTAATAAGGAAATAAGATTGAATAAAACGGCATAAATATACTTTTGAAAGCTTTAAAAATAGTGACTGATTTATTGAGACAAATAGTTATTATCTGAAATGGAAAAACAACATTGAATTATTTTTATAAAAATTCTTTTTTAAAAGTTAGATATGGACTTCAGTGTAAGTGATTTTCCTCTTCCCCCCCTTAAAAAAACTTTATCTGAGTAATAGAGCAGCTGAAATGCTACCACTTTACTCTCAACAACAAATTGAAACAAGTCAGAGAAACTACAAGATAATCAGTATTGATAGAAGATGATTGGTCATGCAATCAGCAAAGGCATTCATTCTGCCTCTATCTTTGGAGGATATCATTGACCAGTTTTGATAACCTAGTTTGTAGATTACAGTAACTGCTCTTTCTTGAGAATTATTTTTGAACTCTATCAGTTTACAAGTAGAAATACCCATTTAGAAAAGCAAACCTTCCATTGCTCTGGAAGTAGAATTTAACATCAAGCAAGTTGGTGTTATGAACCTGGCTGATTTATGAAGTCACGCATTACTTTGTCTGCCCTTTGATGAAAGGTAGTATATATATATTTTTCAGATCACTTGAAAATGGAGAACCTACAATGCCATTTGGCAATGACATTCATTATCAAAAACTGATTGTATTTTAGCCTAGTCTTAGAAATATAAAGATATTTGTGTGCCAGTTTTCCTTTACAGTGTAGCTCTATATTCATCTTCTCAACAGTGTATTAAATGTTGGTCAGTTTCCATAGACTCATTGTAAAGTGGAAAAGCACAATATTTGTAAGTGAGACTGGGAAATCAGTGTGAAGAAAATCACAAGTAGTTGTCTGTTAAGTAGTAGGCTACTAAGTGAGAAATCTGTCATAACAAAAGTTAACTTAATAACAAAATTGCTTGAAGAAAAATGTACATTCCTCCAGAAAATCTTGAGTGAGTAGGTATGGGGTTGCATGCATATTTTTAATAAACTCTTCAGGTGATTATTAAAGCCACCAACATTTGAATGCCACTGTTCTACGATAAAAGAGTTCATACTCTGTGTTCTTATGCTTTAGCAATTACCATAAAACACAGATGTATGTGGGATACAGCTAATATACCAATTACAGTTTTTGCAAAAATAAGTTTTGCTTTTTAAATATAGGAACTGGTCTAAGATGGGAAATGACATAAAAAGATTTCAAACTGTTTTGAGAGAAATTTTTCAGAAAGAGAAACTAAGATTGACTAAAAAGGGATGGTCGGAAGGCTCACTGGTCTGTGCCTGTTCTCTTCAGTCCCTGGCCCTTAATAGGCATACAGTACCACATGTGGTACATATACACAATGGAATACTATTCAGCATTCAAAGAAGATAAACACATGCAATTTGTAGCGACATGGATGGAATTAGAGGGGATCATACTCAGTGAAATAAGCCAGAAAGAAAGAGAAAAATATCGAATGGTTTCACTTATAACAGGACTATAGGGAGGCCAGGTGGGAGAGAGACACTCAGCAGTGGGGGAGGGGGGAGGGGAGGAAAAGGGCACAAAATGGAAGAGAGGAGAATACAGGGGACCATGGAGATGGATCACGGGTGAATTGGTGGTGGGCTACCCAAGGGGAATACAAAATGTAAAAGACATAAATAACAATAAAAATATATATTATAAAAAAAATAGGCATACAGTAAATGTCTGTTAATTGTATATGTAAATACTTGGGGCAAGAAAAATCAGAAAATCATTTTTATAAACAAAGTCTTTTTGTGATAAATTTAATCATATATATATGGCCTTTCTTTTTGAATCACGCTGCCTTTGAAAGGACTTTTCAGATGCTACATCTTTCTGTGTTCAGGATAGCAGACCTTTTCTCCATCTTTATCAAGTAACAAATGAAAATATTTGTTTTATTGAAATGGGGAACTCAGTTGCATATGATGAGTCAATAGTTAAGTCTATAGAGCTATAATAGCCATTTATTTCTTTGATGGGGAGATTATTTTATCTCAGCAAGTCTCATGAATTACCAGATTTTTTTTTAAAGTTTTATTTATTTATACATACAAGCTGGGGTACAGGCCAGAGGCTTGGGGTGGTGAGAGGGTTCACCAGAGACAGAGTGGGGAGCAGAACAGGCAGATCAGAAATACACTGCTGAGGGGAGCAGCGGGCGAGGCAGGAGAGGTCTGCCGCACCATGTGGGATTCTCCCTGGCCAGGTGTCGAACCTGCATCGCGCGCTGCCGACAGCTCCACAGCGCAGCGCTCAACTGCTGCGCCACCAGGGAGGCCGAATTACCAGATTTTTTGCGTACTTATATATTTATGTCACAGTAGCACAAAGAATATCTTTCATAAGTATGAGTTATTTTTTTTATTATCACTGAAATTAAAATGTGTTGATATTTGGATTAAGGATAGACTAGCATGTATTTAGCCACTTATTTACAAAGCTGCCAGTGTTAAACAATAGTTTTAATAGTTTATAGCTGGGATTGGAAAATTTTGGCCCACAGTATACCAGCCACTGCCTACTTTTGTAAATAAAGTCTTAGTAGAACATAGCTACTCTCATTTGTTGATATACATGTCTAGGTTTTCCCTTTAACGGAAGAATTGAGTAGCGGTGACAGATATTTTCTGGGCCCCAAAGTCTGAAATATTTACTATCTGGTCCTCTACAGAAAAAATTTTCTGACCCATGGTCTATAAACAACATAATTTGATATCCTTGGATTCTGACTTAAAAAAAAAATCACAAAAATATCTAGTCAGTTTTTGTTATTTCAGGGATACTTGAGTGGTCAATATATTGTGGGAATGTCTCCTACATTTTTCAAGGAATAATTGTAAAAGATCCACGTGGAAATCCATAATAATTTGCATCAAATAGAAGCTATTGAAAATCATATGAAATTTTTTCCAAAATATTGACCTTTTATCTTGTAATATTTAGAAGATGTCTTTCTGGGTGGTTCACATTATGAATCAGATTAAAATAATTAAGATATAGTATTTTTATACTATATTAATTATGTCTCTTTAGTTGTCTCTGAGACAGAAATTTTACTGAAAGAGCTGGAACAAATGCTACATCAAGCATTAGCGCCCAGAACACCTGATGAGTCTGAAGAGGAATGTGAAGAGGAAAGAAACATGGAAGAGAAGGTAGTATGGATATTCATTATCAGGCCTAAATAGAAACTTCAAATTCTTTAAATGACAGAAATTGTTCCTGAATAAACATTTTAATTATATGGAAAACCTATTTCACTTCTAAAACTTTAGCCTTGAGTATCATGAGATGAATAATAAGGTAGTAGCTTGTTAGAAATCAAAACGTAGCTATCAGTTTTGAAAAAATACCTGTGTTTGAGCAGAGTTCTGGGTTTTTGCTTTTTTCTTTAAGATCCTTGAATTTGGAATGAAGAAAGACAAAGGGAGGCTCACTGTGGTTGTCAGGGTGTCACTGCAGGTAGAACTCTTTCCTGCTGCCAGACTTACAGCTAGGTTTGTGGGAAAATATGCCTTGTCTGGTTCATGCACAGGAATAACCTCTGTAGGACCAAAGCTCATTATTAACATACTTGAGGTAGAACTTTTCATTGGAATATGTTTCACTGTTCATATCAAGTTTTGTTCTTTTTTGTTTTTCTTTTGGCTAACTGCTCGGTTGAGAAAAGCCATATGTGCTTTCCTTATTCAATACTTATATATGACAACATAAATTTTAATTTGGTTGATAAATTACCCAGCACATCAGCTCCACATCTCTGCATATCCAGTGGGGTGATTTTCTATAAGCTGGTCACTCATGGGCAACTGTGACTTATTTGCTATTTGCAAATCACAGCAGAGCATTCTGTGACTACCTACAGACAATAGCCCTTATCATGATGCAGGCCCAGGGACACCTAGGCTGCTGTTGACTTGATAACATGACTAACTCCACGATGGCCTCAGGATAGCTCTGTCTGTGATAACACCAACACATACACTTTGCTGATGTAACTGTCTCTTGATGTATGGTCACAATGTCTCCTTCTCTGTTCCTTATAAAACTTTGTCCCCCATTCCAATCCCACCCTCTGGACCTTGTACTACCATTGTTGCATGATCAGCTATTACAAGCCTATGTGCTTTCAATAAATGGCACAAGAATGTCTGCTCGAGTAGCAGAGTCTTGCATTGCAAACCTGCGCCATGACGGTTGTGTCCCTCATCATATTTCCCACCACAAAGCAGCAACAAAATTCCTGTCACAACAAAATGGGAGTTCAAAATCCAGGTCATTAATACCAGTTGGTAGGACAGCAATGTGGTAAGTATGAGAAAAGTAAGTCTAAGCAGATACTTCCACATGGCAGTACAGTTGTTCCCTAAATAGTTCAAGAGAAAAATGGCAGCGAGCAGTCATATATCCTCAAAGGTCCATCCATTCACTCATTCATTTGCCTTGATATATGGTGGGCCTGGAGTCAGGAGAGCAAGGTTTAGAGCAGCGACTGGAATATAGTGCCTGTGTCCCAATCTTGCTACTGCCATGGAGGGCTTGTGTAACTTGGCAAAGTTGCTTATCATTTACTTCAGAGGATTGTTTTGAGGACTAAATAAGACAAACCAGAACTGTTTTGTGTAGTAACTGACAAATGAGGTGAGCTATTATGGAAGAGAATTGGCAAATTCTCTTCCACTGGAGAGTGCCACTCCAGTGGTAGTCCACTGGAGAAAACAAATACAAAGATATTCTTACTTTATCTCTTCCCACGTTCTCACTTTGAGAAACTACCTATCCCCAAGTCTGTCTGTTTTCAGATGCATAAAAAGGTGGATTTATAAATGACACATTTGTTACACACCTTGTCAGAGAGTGCGAGCTTGCTTTCAGAATGTAATCTCAATCGCATGATTTCATTCAGGACTTCAATAAGATTTTGAAGATGTTTCTTAAACACCACTTTTATTGAGTTGGAAATCAGGAAAATACACAAAATTTGCAGTTAAAGAGCTCAGTGTATTAAAAGAAAATCAAAAGTTAAGAACTCTTACTGAGTTTACAAAACATGATAGTTTTTTAAATCAGCACCAGTGATACCAACTTGTACCTCAATTTGCATGGACAGTAGATGCAGTTTTTCCAGAACTCCTGTTGTTTAAAAACTCTTATTTTATAAATAAAAATCTTGTCTTTTGTAGAATAAGATCTATAAACATATATCATATGTACATATAGTTAGTAATATACAAATTATTATTTTTTAGCAATTGCATGTTTTGTTTGAACACCATATGGTTTTGTGCAATGTTTTTTCAGTTGTTACAGTTTGTCTTTTCAAAAATACAGCCAGGTTGATTTTTATAGAGGTGTCCTGGAGCTTTTACAGCCACAGAATTGGCTTCTATTTTACCATTATAACTAGTAATGTGATAGAACAGAAAATTACTTCTGATTTTTGTTTCTTGAGGTAAAATACAAGTTTTAATACATCACCAGGAAGGAGCTTGCCTTTTGTTTCAGATTCTTGTAATATTTTACGCTTTCAAAAGGCATTTAGGAATTGTAAAAATTAACCATTTTAACTTGCTGGCAGGCAGGTGAGTGCCTCCTGCTGACTGGTTCATAAGCCACTGCACACTGAGCTTTATAAGTCTGGCATTCACACCAGGTTCAGGATATTTAGAGCCTTGTTCGTTTTAAAATGAGGAGAATAGCAGTGAAACCAACTATCAAAGCTGGGGTAATTTCCAGTTTAAAAATAAAAAAAAAATGATTGCCTCGGGAATTTCTTTTATTCCCCTCTTTTTTCTAGTTAGTAGAAAAAAATTTACATGCTTCGAAAGTTAACTCCACAAAAAAACTGAAGATGTGTTTTGTTTGTAGGAGAAAGTGGTCTATGATAAATACACTGAAAAGGCTCACCTGATAGTTTTAAAGTCCTGAGCATGTTTATTCACTGAGCAGATACTGTTTGACCTGTTTTCAAAGTTGTAATTTTGATGATGTTGTCATTTATTTTACATAGGAGGTTTCAGGTTGATTACCCTCAAGCATTCAGACTAGTGTATAAGAGTAGCAACATGTAAAAAATCATAAACATGTGGATAATCAAAATTTATTTCTATTTGTTATTGAAATACTCTATAAGATTTTTTATTGTCAACAGTCACCATCTTAATTTTGTTCTTCTTTAGCTATATTAATACTGGTTGACATACCCTGATATGGCAAACAATGGGAGAAAATTAATTTTAGATTTTTATAAAATGTATCTGAGTAATTCACAAACTAGATGATGCATATATACAAATAAGACAGTTCACAGAATAATTGTTTGTATTAGTAGGCACATTTTTGATGTGTGAAAACACTTGCATAAACTATATGTATATTCTTTTTGTTCATGGAAATTAACTCCATCGTTATTGAAACTAGAAACTTGTGTTGTTTTTACCAGTGCCTTTTCCCACTAAGCTAGATTAAGCTATTGTTACTCATATGCAATGCAGATATGAGAAGATGATTATAGAAAATGTTGACTAAAACAGTTTTAAATTATATTCTCTATAATATTAATTTTGGGAATAAATATTGAAAAGTCACAGAATTAAATGATCACATTTTTCCAAGGCATAACATTAAAATGAAAAATGTGTATAGTTGGAAAATAGACACAGGATCAAAATAATAAGTTATTCTTCTAAAAACACATTTGTTATATATTATGTTTTATGTAAGGATCATTATTTAACTACCAGCGTAACAGAAAACTCTTTATCATTGCTATGTTTGAAGGGTTAGTGACTATGTTTTGTCCAAAATAAGTAAGCATGGTCTTCAAGTAAATTTGATATAGTTCTGATATATCGTATGGTTATTTTCACAGTTATCTAAATGCATTCCTGAAGCTCCTGTAGGCAGTCCATTTGGAGACCACTGTGAAGAGGACTATCTTGTAATTGATGGGATAAAATTAAAAGCTGGAGAATGTATTGAAAATATAACTGATAAGTTTAAAGAAATAGATGCTTTGATGTCTGAATTTTAGAGTACTATAGATATTTTCAAGTTAACTATAACAACCTTTACATCTCTATATTTTTCCAAAGTCAAAAACTTAAAAAATTTTAGTAAAATACACACACACACACACACACACACACACACACACACACACCAAAGTTGATATTTCTATGACTTTCTCCTTTGCATTTTAAGGATATCTGTTGTTTTGAAAGCCAATCAAATGATATTGATGTTAGTGTTAAAAAAGTTAGAATTGAAGAAATCCTGATATTTGCAATTGTTGATTTTTTTTATGGTTTATGAAACTTACTGCACAAACACAAGCTTTACAATGATTATTTCTTAGACCCTTTATTAAAATGTCGTTAACTATTAAAATGACTGCCAGACTATTATAATTCTTAGAGATAATTCAAATCTAATATACTTAGAGAATGTGTATTTGCAGTGGAATTAAGCTATTACAACATAAAAGGAAATAATAAAAATGGATTGGTTAATAAAGTTGGAGCTTTTCTTAAAACCAAAAAATATCAATTGCATTATTATATTGGAAACAACCATTTCAACCACAGTCCTCAAAACTGACCCATTAATAGAGTCTGTACAGGCCTTCATAAGATCAAAATCCTGGACTTTTCCTCACAGAATCAGTATCTTTGAAGTTGTTGATATGAAAATGTAATTAAAAATATATAGAGATAAGTTAAACACGTACATTACAAAAAATTCCAAATATAGAAAAATAAAAAGTGTATCATGCAATAAGACCATTCCCTGAGTTCTCCCCTGAAACTCCATTCCTTATGGATTCTCACAAGTAGTTTTAATGGATGTTGTTGAAGAAGCAAGGGAGAGCTAGGGGAGTTGGAACAATGAGGCGTTTATTTCGGGCTTAAGGACAGGATCCTAGGGGATAAGGACCCACGGTGTCCTTGAATAGTGTTCCCAGCTGCCTGGAGATGGCCTGGGTGGGCTATGTAAGTAGAGAGAAGTCTGGATAGTCTAACTCAGATCTCCTAGGCAAGTCATGTTAAAAGTCAAGTTCCTGTTGGTGCAGTAACATGTAAATTGGGTGGAGTTACTCCAGCCTTAGTTGGTTGCGTCCTTTGTGACAGCGGCTTTGTCAGGTTTCTTCCTGGAGGTGGACTTGTCTGGGTGGCCTCCCCACTCTGTTTGCTTTTACCCAAATTCAGAGGGCTTCATTTTCCTTTTTTCTCTTAATATTTCTTGCCAGTGTCCTCTAGATCTTGTTCTATACACATCAAAATGTTCATTCATTCACACCCATTTCTAGTTGCAATTCTGGCTCTTTCTCTATTCCCATCTCTCTCCCTAGGGGCTGGAGGCTCCAGGCACATAATAACAAAAACCAAAACTTGAGGAGAAAAGAAAAAGTCAGAAGAAATAGCATTTGGGACACGCTATTAGTTCAGTTTGCTGGGGTAATATGTGATGATGAGAAGATAGGCAAGTAGAAAAAGTGGGCTGTATGCACAGCAGAGGAGCAGAGTTAAAGATTACTAAAGAGTGGGGTCTCTTGAGATTTCAGAAAGACAACACCAGCAGTAGTCCAGAGAATGGTGTGAGGGGGAATCATACTGAAGTCGCGGGACCAGTTAGGAGACTTCTCTAGGAATTCAGTTGTGTATTGTGAGAGCCTGAATTATGGTGGCACTGTGATGGAAAGAAGTGGGTACATTCAAGGTAAATTAACATCAATAGATTATTAGCATTTGGAGATTAGATATAGGAAAGAGACAAAGGGAAAAAAGCCAGGGACAACTCTCGGTTTCTGGTACTCACAATGCTGCTCCCTGAGGTAGGAATACATATGGATTAGAAATGTACAAATAGCAAATTTGGGCCACACTATATGAGTTCAACAGAGACTCTAAGCTGTTCATGCTTTGACAAAGCCTGCATTTTAATACCACTCTAAGAACCAGGAATAGTCCCTCAACACTTGCTTAAATTTACGTGATATAAGACAATGAAGGCTAGGTTCTCCTTTTTTCTTCCAGATAAATTTGCTCCACAGAAAAACTCTTCCTCTTTTCTTGGCAGTATGATTTTATATTTACATTTCAGGAGATGTCTAGAGATGTAATTGATCCCATTTTTTTTTGTTACTGCTTAGAATCAGTTATAAGAATGATTACAGTTATTTTTGAAAGACTTTCTCCACAATTCAACATCTAATGTAAAGCCCTATCTCGCATATCAGTTAGATCTCTTGCAGCTAATTCCTGTTGGTGGAATAGCCAGTGTTCATGAAAGTCAGAGTCCATAGGTTTTACCATTTTTGGGATTTCCAGAGTGCTAACTTTCATAAGCAGGAAGGTTTCATTTAGAATGCACGCCAAATACATGTAAACACAATATAGATTTATTAGGGGGAATCCACATTAAAAACATCCAATTCAGAGGGCAGTAGATGGTATGGTAATGAACCTCTTGGCAAAGCTCAGGAGACTAGCACACAGAGTGGGTAGGGCCTGTTCTAGCAAGTAACTAACAGCTGCCAATCTGAAGTCACTGGGGTAGGGGGTTTGCCACTTCTCAGATCTAGAGTCCCTGGTGGCTTTCGGCAAACCTAGGAGAAGGGTTCAGAAATATGGGCATGGAGTCTATAAGCATCTAAAATTGCTTCACATTTAGTGCCTATATTTATACTGCTTTTCAAACCACCTGTTAATTTTAATTCAGGAAGAGCCTCTCTGCACAGCCAGGTTTTTATCTGTTCTTGCCTTTCACATGTCTGTTTATAAGTGTCTTCATAAACAAAATAATTGCTTTTTAATTGATAACTTTAAATGACTCTATCTCAGTTGCTCCCCTCTTTCCATCAGTCAGGATCATCACGAAGTCAATTAACATGACATTTCTACAGGATCATTACAGTATCAATACTTGTGACAGCAAGATACTGAAATTTTTAGACAAAATTCATCTCTGCTATGTATTGAGTTGAAGTCTGGAATTTCCACTGAAGTATTTGTGCCTTTGAGCAGCTCAAAATGATTCTGAGAACAATAACTCCAGTTGACTTTGTCTGCAGAGGACTGTGATTATTGTTGGCTCAGAGCATTTATCTTTGAGTGTCCTGCCAGGCATCTCCCATTGCTGGTGGACTAACATGCTCTTTTCAACAGAACCTAAGATGACACACCTGCCTTGGGGGACTAGGACATTGACTGTGTGATTAGCTGATTTCCAGGGCAGGCCTAGAGATTGGCAGTACTCTATATTTATACATAAAGCCTCTTACTAGACCCAAAGTAGAACATCATATCTGTTCACCAAGGGAAACTGAATTTTAAGTACTCTAGTTATTCCAACTTTGGTTTGTAAGATAAGGCATTATGTCAGGGCCTTCTGGCCAAGCATTTCAGTTGGGAAAAAAGCCCCTCTCTGTGTAATTTGAGAGTGGCTGACTGACCCTCTTCAGAAAGAGCTTGGTCAGGCCCTCTCAGTCTACAGTCTCCATAATTTATGAAAAGATCTGGAAGTATTGGAATGTAAGTCTCTAGTTAGAGCTGCAAAACCTGGAAGGTTGGGCACCAGCCAAACCTGCTGTTAACCAGTATTCCAGGAAGTCCTGGTCCATTTGGCCCATGCTTGAAGTTGAATTTATGTCGATATTCCCAGTGATAAGAGACTTAGCTCTATCTTTGTGAGACAAAAATGTATATTTTTGATGGGTTAGTCTCTTGTCACTAGTGGGAAATGAACACACATACTTACAGTGTTTACATGTCTATAGTCTTCAATTTCCTTGCTCTGTAAAGGAGGGTAGTGGGCCACAGACAGTTAATTTTTCCAGTAATAAATTGAAGCACTGTTGTTCGGCTCTGTAAATGAGTCTAGAGTCTGTGGAAAATTTGGGTATTAGGTCTTTCTGGAAGAACTTTTCATTCATAAACTTGAGGCACTCTCTATAGTGCTTTTGACAGAACCAAGTCATTCGATCAATAAATAGTGTTTTTCTCTTCCAGAATCTTCCAATCCATAGAATATTTACCCAAGGCACTTCAAAAGGCAAAGAGAAGATATCAAAAATCCTAGGAATAGCCAAATCCTGCTGTCTCTCTATAATGGGTGCTAAGAAGAGATTTAGACATTTCAAGAGTACTTTCTTTAGTACTCTTGATGCCTCTCAAGCAATATGAGTCTAGAAAAGTTGGTTAGGGTAGATAAATTAAACCTTAAGGTCCAAGTGGGACATGACATACCTACACATCTAAATATTGGGATTTTCCACACGCTAATTGGTTACATGGGTATAATAAGCACCCAAAGTGGTGAGCCACATTATCAAATAAAATGACATATAGAGCAGGGAAAATTTTTCCCAAGAAAATCTTTGAAAAAATATGTGTAGAAAGAATCTCAAAATCTTTAAAATCTTTAAAAAGAGAGAGAGAGCTATGTTATTAGAAGAAGGAGAAGGGGAAAGGGAGGAGGAAGAGGAAGAGGAAGAAGAAGGAAGAAGGAAGAAGAAGAAGAAGAAGAGGAAGAAGGTGTTGGCAAGCAGCACAAAGTTACTGGGTTAGAAAATAAAACTGTTTCTTATCAGCCTCTTCAGACAGGAAAAGTTTCTACAATTAAGATTGCCTAGTTTGGGGACAAAAATCAAATCCAAGGCAGAGTTGTTTGATTACTACAGATAAGACAAAGACCAGCTCCAGGTGGCTTGCAGGAAAACCTGACCTCAGGGAAAAGATCTAATGAAGGGTGTGGCTGTAACACTGGAAAAATATTACCAGATGACTTTTAGTAGATATTTAAGCTGGACAAAAGTTCAAATGCCTATAAAACTTACAGTTTATAGGATGGTACTTGATGTATCCAACCTGGGTAGAGAAGTAGGTTTTGAAAGGAAAATGTGATTTTGACACATTAATGAGCTGGAATCAAATACATAGAAAATCCACTAAGTATGTAGAAAAAGTGATATTGCCAATCTGAACTAAAAGAGTGAAATTATTTGAGAAAGTAAGAGACCTCCAACTCCCTGACTTTATATAGGAAAAAGGATGGGAAAACTTCTTAGCCACCAAAAAAGGTGTAAGTTTCAGCGATCTCCTCAGAAGCAAATGAGGAAGATAATGAAAAAAGGCTGTCTCGGAGGACAAAACCAGGATCTGTAGAGAACACTAGACTGGGGATCTCCCCTCCTAAACACTCATCCCTAATATGCTTTCCCTTCTCTTAGGAACAAGAGACATTTCCAACCCCTATGGCATGGGAACTTGGCTAATTTGCTTACAAGGATTTCAGAATTACTAAGGACCAAACTTCCTGTTGTTGAATGGGGATGTTGACTATAACTATCCTGCCCCTTTTATACCATTATATATTGTATAGGGATGGGGGTGGGCCAGTAATTTGTCTTCTCAGATCATAAATCCAGTTCACATCTAGACAAGATCTAGATAGATCACACAATGATTGGGTATAACTTCTGGTTGTCGATGAGGGTGGTGATGGTTTTTATAGTGGAGGGATGTGAGAATATGGCCAAGGGGAGTGAAGTGTCATTGATTGAATGATTAGTCTGAGTTTTTCGTGTCTTCCTGCACAGCATCATTGTCATGGCCCTATCATGAGAGCACATCAGCACATTTGGACCCTGGAATTGTTGGCCTCAATAGAATTCTGGCCGAACTATTGGTGGCAATTTTGGGGGAAGACCCTGAGTGTTTTCTTTTTCCCCTCTTGTACCTATGCCATTGCATTGAGAAGAACATATCCTAACAAATCCTCTGATTGAGGGTGATTAAAAAACCAAGAAGACTACTCAGGCCAACAGAATGAAGCAGAACTGCTCCTGTAAACCCACAGAATAAAGGATTGCTGATTTAATCCACTGAGCTTTGGGGTGGTTTGTTACACAGCATTGTTCTAGCTATAGTTAACTGATACACTTGGCTTTTTGGTCCTAGGAACAAGACTAAATGTGGTCCTAGGAACAGACTAAATGTGGTGGCAGCTTTTCATTTTTATCTGACTCTGGAATAGAATATAATCTAAATGTGTCTGGCCCTTCAGTGTTATCTGGAGGCCTTCTGCTCAGTGACCTTCCCAACTTTGTCTGTATCAAGCCCAGAATGGCTGCTCAACTGGTAGGGCACAACCCATTCGCTTTCCAGGCCACAGTGTTGCAGTGTTGAGTTTTAATGTAAACTGCTTCATATTGCTCTATCAAGAAGGCTGTGTGTGTGTGTGTATGTGTGTGTATGTGTGTGTGTGTGTGTGTAATTAAAGCACTATCAACATATCACTAAGCGTTCATTGGAAAGGGTCCCTTCTCCCTTTTATGTATTTTTAGACTCTATAATAATCACACAGTAGAGAGAGAGGAGACATAACCACACTGGTGGAATGTCTCATTTGACAAAAGTGTGCATGTATTCCTATTAGTGTTCCTCATGCCTTCCTTAGCACCTGGGTATTGTATCATATGATTTTGACTTCCAAAATCTTACTTTGAGTCCAGATCTAACCCACTCCTTTTTATTAAATCCTATAACCAGTAAAAGGAAGGGTCAGAATTTGAGTATATTTCTGTCTGACTCTGGGTCAAATACTCTTGATTATTGTCTATATTGTTTAATAATTTGGTTACAAGCTAGGTGGTGATCCTCTAGTTTCCTCATTTGGAAAATAGGGATGGAACTGTCCAAAGCAAAGCATTGTGAAGAATAAATAAGATATTTTAACCTGTTTTCCTCCTTTCAGGAGGAAACTGAGTGTGTGTTTAAGTACATTGCAATTAATAATAACAGATAAAATGTAACTTTTTAAAATGATCACTTTAAACTTTACTATTATATTATTCAATCTATTAGGCATCAATATTAGAATTCCTTTTTTATCTTTTCTAAAATTAACTTTGGAAACCATTTCTAGCAGCATATGATGTTCTCTCTGATGGGTAAGTTAATAGCAACTTCTATCTTTAAGGGACATTTCGCTGTTGAATTTTAGAAATTACTTTAAATCATCTTGCTTTCTTTAAAGGCATTCTTCTCAAAAAGGAAAGGGGGAAAGACTTAATATTGATGGGTAGTGGCAGGATTCTGTGTCATTTTGATGCATTCCAGTATATGCATGCCTGCCTTTCCCTGGGAGTCTGTGTTGGTCTAAGCACATTCTCCTCCAGCAAGTTGGAATTTGTGGCCTTGGAATTTGACTCCAAAGATCTTTTGTAAGCCAGGAAGTGCACCAAAAGTTTTGATAAGAGTTAATCTATTTTAGTGGTGACACTTCCTTTTTGTGACATTCAATTAAATTGTATAAATTCAAAATATCACAAAACAAACCTTGAAATTCGCAAAGGGAAAGGAATAGCAGACAAGAAATGTGAATGCAGCTATGGCCCTCTCATGTGGAGCTTACAACCTAGTGTTGGAAGAATGGTAGCAAATATAGGGGGTCCTCAAAGCAGAAAGTACATGTGAAAATTGAAAACAAAAGGGCATTCTTGTACCAGAGAGCCAAATTCAAAATCCATGTAATGCCTCAGTGTAATGCCTTTGGGTTCAGGTGTTGCCTTCCAGAGGTGAGGAACCACCTCAGAGTTCAAGGTCAGCAGATTGCTTTTGGCCTGGGCTGCCAACAGCTCTTCATGGAGAAGTTAAGTCTAAACTAGCCCCTTTCAGGCCCCTTTGGTCCCTTGTGGATTGCAGACACCAGGACACTGATACCAGATCACCGAGACTCAGCTTGTACCAGCACAATTGTGTCACACCTCAGGCTCTTCTTATGACCACTACTATTTTTCCTCTCCACTTGCTGCTTAGTTTCCTGGTTGCAACCCATCATGCCCTGGTCCTCTTTAACCTCCCCCACTAGGGATGAAGCCCGGATGTGGGGGTATATAGGAGGGAGGATTGCAAGGGACTCTTACTATAGGTAGTGGTTCTGCGTGAGCCAGCAAACTCTTGGAGCTTCTTTCACCACAGAGGGAGCAGAGATGTGCTTCAAGGTGGGGGGTGGTGAAGCAGCCTCCAGCTCCTGTCCGCAGTCCCCACCTTTCCCATGAATGCCTGGCCCCATCTGACATCACCATTAGTCACTTGATCTATGAAAGTCTGACTTCTTTCAAATAAAGGAGAGTTAGAGGGTGACCATACAGTGATGTGTCCAAGTATAGATTATTTGGAAACTGGAGTCCAACTTTATGAGATTATCTGTTCATCACTTGTGTATTAAGTGCTAGGGTGGAGATGTAAGAGTGAAGGCGAGTGAGATGAATACTGGCTGCCTAAACAGCTTCATGAAGACATTTCATTTACTCCTTTTATTACTCTAAGGCCAGCATAACACACTGGGCTGGGCACTCAGTCACATAATGGTGCACAAAGTACGCATGACATCCATCCCCAAGGAGCCAATACTGATGTTGAGCAAGTTGCTTTAGCCTCCCTGTGCCTCACTTTCCTTATTTGAAAATTGGGATGACTATGATGACAATAACAGTAATAACAAGGCTAATCTAGAGTCCTTGAACAGAGTAAAATGAGTGAAGACACGCAAATCACCTAGCAAAGTGCATGGCATGTTGCAGGCTGTATAACCACCAATCCTGTTTTTATAGTCTAGTTGGGGAGAGATGCCAGTGAAGTAAGCCCAGAATTGGACGGTGGAAAAGAGGGCTGGCTGGGGAGGATGCAAATCACTGGCTGAACAAAGCACAAAGTGAAAAAGGCAGGAATGGCAAACACCTAACTGAGTGTCAGGGAGATGGGGTGGCGAGGGCTCTTTCCTGCCTCCCCGCTGCAGCCTCTTGGCCTCCACTGCGGTTTTGCTTTCTTCCCAGGTTTCATCACCCACACGTGAAAACGTGTTGTTGTAATAAAGCACTTGGGAGCGTGAGCACGGCACACGCCCCTGTAAATACAGACGTCCGAGGTGAGAGATTGGGGGAGATTATTACGAGAGAGAAGCCTGAGAAGGAGCATGGAGATTGTGGGGGCTGGGGGCTCGGTTGGTACCTGCCTCCCAGCACCCTCTGCCTCCCTCATGCCCCGCATCCCTGCCCGCTGGTCTGCCTGTGTCCTGGTTCCCTGCTTCGGCATTCAAGGCCGGTCACATCTACCTAAGGCTCCAAGATTTGTTTATGTTTGCCCGACTCGACGGCAAACCTACATGACCTGGCTGCCCTGCTCCCGGTTTGCCGTGGACTGATTGCCACAAATCCAGGTAACCAGAGTGCAGGGGTGGAGGGTGTGATGGGGAGACGACTGGGAATAAGGCCGGACCAAGCAGGCAGCCTTTGCTGAGGGAAAGTTTTGTGTATCACACACAAGGCGAGTGCTTCCTGCAGGGTCGTGTAGGAAAGAGCAGAGAGCACCAGACTCTGGGGGCTGGGAATCAAACCGCTCTGCGATTTGCATGCCAGGAAGGTTGAGCGGTGGGCAGACATTACTATGCCAACCTGTGCCCTTCTGTCTGAGGAAATGCGTGCCCTGATGTTAGCTCAGATTGTCAGCTTCCACAGCGAGCGCCTTAGGGTTGCCAGCAGGCAGCCGGGGACTGAAGGTTAGGTGTCTCCACCAAGTCTTATTAAACTCTCTGCTGCCTGGGAATAATGCGCCACAGCTGCACAGTTTTAAATGGCAAAGGGTCTCTGGCTGTCAGAAAGGTTACAGGTAGATACTTTCATTTGTCCTCCATGGAAGCTTAATATCATTTTCTTCTGTTCAAGTCAACTTATAGACCTCATTACTTCAAGTTCATCGGGCAGCTTGAACAGCTTCTGATTTTATTGTGCTCATAGAATCGTGTTGAGGATGAGCTAATACATTTTTAACCAACTTCAGCAATTTAAAACTCTTTGGTGCTGAAGCATATTAATGTAATTGCTGGTAACTCTTCGAGAGCGGTATCTGTGTGTAGAGGAGTCCTGGGACCTCAGCGTGAATTCCAGGAGGCGGGGGCTTTGCGTTCCTCCAGTTCGTGACCCCAGGCCACAGCACAGCGCCCTGTACATGTTAGAGCATCAGTTCTATTTTACAGAACCTTCTGCCAATCTAGCCTGTTCAAAAATGTTTCCTGACAACACCTTTGGTCAGAACCTAGGGTGGTGGTTGCTTTTTTCTTCCAGTTCCCCCAGCCCCGGATAACAGACGCACACTCTGCTCGCTCCCTATTGCTCTGATAACGCAGGGTAGTAGGCAGCCAGAAAAAACAGTGGCAAACCAGCACATTTTTCAGCTTGGGAGCCAGAAAGTTTCAGCTGGCTTGGTTGCTTTCAGCTGGTCTTGCTGTGGTCAGCTGCGGGTCTGTTCGACATTGCGAGGCTCAATTACCTAAGGGGAACCAGCCAGCTGTCAGGTGACCTAGGGCAGTCTCAGGTAAGGAAACTGAGGTAACTCAGTTGTGTTTCGTATGCCACCTTCCCACAACTGGACCCCCCAGGATGTCCCCTCGGAGATAGCAGAAGACAAGAGCCATGGTTAGCAGTGTCACGTCAGTGGTTTCCAAGCCTCTCCTGGCACCGTGTTTGCTAACACCGTTAGCCAAAACAAATCGCAAGAGTGAGCTCAGAGTGGGGAGGGGCAATGCCCAAGCACAGGGATACCGGGAAGCGGGGCCTTTACTGTAAGTATCTGTTAACACGTGTTCCTTGAAAAGGACGAGCAAGTTTCAGAAGAAAATGCAAATCACTTGCAATCCTACCAACTACACATAAATCATTATTGACATTTAAAGACATCTTTACAGCTCCATTTCTAAGTAAATACATAGATTTAAAAGGACAAGCGTTACCAATCGTAAATGCCTGTCGTCACTGTTTCTTAACTACAGATTGTGAACATGTTTCCATGCCATCAAATATTGTTCTACAATGTGTTTTTAATAATTGCTTAGTATTTCATGCTACTATATCCAGACTCTAAAAACCTTTCTTGATGGATTTTAATTTGCTTCCATGTTTCACAATTATAAACCACTCTGCCATGAACATCCTTCTCATCTCACCTTTTTGTATACTCATATTTTTGCTCGTCTTTCCTAGAAGAATTAATAAATCAGTGTCCACACAGTTGTAACACTTTTTATGTTTACCATTTATTATCTTCTTTTTTTTTTAAACATTTTTTTTTTTATTTTATACATGCAAGCTGGGGTACAGGCCAGAGGTGTGGGGCAGCAAGAGGGTTCACCAGAGACAGAGTGGGTAGCAGAACAGGCAGATCAGAAATACACTGCTGAGGGGAGCAGCGGGCGAGGCAGGAGAGGTCTGCCACACCATGTGGGATTCTCCCCGGCCGGGCGTCGAACTTGCGTCGCCGCTGCCGACAGCTCCACAGCGCAGCGCTTAACTGCTGCGCATATTCATATTTTTGCTCTTCTTTCCTAGAAGAAGAATTAATAAATCATTGTCCACACAGTTGTAACACTTTTTATGTTTACCATTTATTATCTTCTACCAGAAGTGTTTGAGAGTGTTTGTTTCTTTGCTAGACTGTGATTTGGTTTCTACTTAAATTTTATGCTACTTATAACAGTGCATTGGGTTAATCTCTGTCTTAGAGAACATTGACTAAGTGACTCTATGAGATAGTAGCTTTTTTCCCTAATTCCTTAGAGAGGGATGAAAATTAGCATTAACATAGGTCACAGATTGGGACTTCAAAGTGACTGAGATAAGAATTTTAAATCAGGCAACTGACAGGGAGAAAAATTGTTAAAAGAAACTGGTCACTTGACTTAGATGCTAAATGTCCATTTAGTCAATAATTGTTGTCACTGATACTCCTAGAGATTCACTGGCCTGAAAAAAAACTTTTTTTGGTTTTGGTGCACTGGTAAGTTTAAATATCTAGGCGGTTTTATTCTAATTTGGGCAGAAGTGAGGAAGTAGAAGTGTGTTAGGTGTTTTTTTTTAAAGATTTATTTATTTATGTATACAAGCTGGGGTACAGGCCAGAGGCGTGGGGTGGCGAGAGGGTTCAGCAGAGACAGTGGGGAGCAGAACAGGCAGATGGATGGAAATACACTGCTGAGGGGAGCGGCCGCCGAGGCAGGGCAGGAGAGGTCTGCTGCGCCATGTGAGAATCTCCCCAGCCGGGCATTGAACTCGCGTCACTACTGCCGATAGCTCCACACCGCAGCGCTTAACCCGCTGTGCCACCAGGGAGGCCCAGAGGTGTGTTAGAATTTAAGGTCAGTTTCTACTGCTTGCTTTTATTAAGGTGGTCAAATGGTTTCCTTCACAGTTGAATTTTTTTGATGTTAGATTAATTTGCTGATTATTTCCAAAATCCACCTTTTTTTGTATTTAATGGAAAAGAGCATGAAGACGATTTTTTCACGTTTATTTGGTCTATTTGTAGTTTCTGGTTTTAGTGCTGAGAGAAAATCTGGCCTTGGATGATGGTTCTTGCCCTCTGCTAAAAGTATTTAAATTCATCCAAAGCCATTATTACTACAAAATTTTGACCTTATGCACAGTGGACTGTAGGACCCCTTTCCTGGGATATGGGCCTTGCTCATAATCCCTTGACCAGGCACAGCAAGCAAAGGCTTGATAGATACGTGTTTATAAAGATTTATGCAATTAATAATTATTTGTTAAATAATAAACAATTTAGTAAATAATATGTTAATAAAAACAAATTGTTTAATAAATAATTTCTAATAAGTAGTGATTTAATTATTTAATAAATCATTATTTAACAAATGAATATTAGTGAATAACAAATGAATAATTAGTGAATAAATGAATGGAGTTTATACTATGAAAATATGTGGAACAAAAATGCCTGCCCAAACAAAGATCAAACTTGTCATCTAAGAGTCTTTCTAATTATTTAAGTCCAAATTTTCTTAACTGGTTGAACTGTGACTGTTTTCATAATTTAGCACTTACTTATATTTAATGGATGTGGTATCCAGTCTCCAAGGTTATTCTCACATTATGGTATTCATACATACTGAATAGGACTGACCCAGGTAACCATTAAGATATTTTAAACACAAGGCTTAATCTTCAAGGTCACAAATGCTTCAAGTCACAGAAGATCAGAAAAACACTGTGACTTCTTCCATTTTGCTCTCTTCTGGGCCATACATTTGGAGGCGCCCAGCTGCATATCAAGGGGACACTGCGCAGTCCTACAGTGAGGTCCATGTGCTGAGAAACTGAGGCTTCCTGACAATAACCAGCACTAACTTGACAGCCTTTGAGCAAGCTCTTTGGGAAGTGATTCTCCAGAACCCACTCAGCCTTCAGCTCTAGGCTGATAACTTGACTGAAACCTCAGGAGATACCCTGCACCAGAGTCCCTCAACCAAAGATCCCTGAGTCAATCAATGTTTATTGTTTTAATGCTGCTAATCAGTATTTGGGTATAATTTGTTTCACAGCAATAGATAGCTGATATAATGTGTATAAGGTTTGTTTCACCAAATAGATTACAACCGTCTTAAAGAACAGAACCATGTTTTTTCACTCCTCATGTCACACATGGTTAGGTTAGTCTCAAAAGTGATATTAATGCTCCTCAGTTTGAGTTAAGTAACAAATATTTAATTCCCACCAGTCCCTTTTCTAAGAGCCAAGTAAAGCGTGAAACAAACAGGGACAAGTAAGTGCTCAACGCTAAGACATGTAGATATGGATCAGGTCAATAAAGATATGAAGCTAAGGAAAAAGAAGAAAACAAAGATAGAGGATGCTATGTTTGATGTAGAAAACAACATCAGGAAAGATTTTTCAGATAAGACATTTCTCAGAGTTATACATCTATCTGGGAAAGAGCATCGCAGGTCGAGGGAACCACAAGTTCAAGGACCAGGACATTGGTTAAAAAAAAAATGTGGCATATTCAGTAAGGCCAGTCAGGCTAAGACTGAGTTCACTGTTGGTGATTCCTCCAGTAGTTTATTGAGTTTCTCACAAGCCTGACTTTTCATTGAAATCCCTCACACTGGCTTGGAGCCCTCTTTTCTGAATTTGAACAGGGTCCACTTTAAACAAAGCTATTTATGTAAATTAGTCATAATATGAAACTACAAACCCAACAAATGAGTCACAATAGGCTAATTTTTTTGTAGCCAGAATGAAGAATTAGAAAATTCACCGATTGCAATGTTTCTTTCATTACTTCTGTGACTTGAAGCTTTCTGACTTCATTAAAGCCATTAGTGGCCACCAATAAATTATATAGGTCGTAACACAAATATGTTTGAATGTTTCTGACATCTCAAGGAAATAATCAAGCTTAATCAATATATGTTTATCAAGACATAACGTCTTGAATCGACAAGTAATTAGCTCTTCCAAGAGGAGAACAAATAAAATTCTGTTTCCTGAATGTTCTGTCATTCTGTGCTGCAGATTTCACCTCTTTCCTTCTCTTGCTGAAAGAACACATGTCACAATGAATCGAATGATCACTGAGTAATGAGTTCTGCCCTGATTGCAGCATGTTGGTGATCATAAATAAATGAAATTGTGTTTGCCTTTCATAGACCTCTGAATTTTTAAATCTCACATTTCACCTCAGATAAACAAGTTTATCCTTACTTTAACAAGTAAACATCATCTGAGGAGCATAATGTAGAACTTAAAGTCACATTTAACATTTTAAATTACCATGTAAACGAGAGCTCCTACATGGCTCTCCTAGGGCAACAGCTGGTGTTCTCTCTTATAAAACTGACTGGTTCTCTTTATTGCTTGCTCCCTTTTATAAACATGATCTTGGTGAATTAAATTTTTTTTTTTTGGAGCTTCCATTCAGAAGAGTAGATTTCATAGCGAGGTAGACATAGGGGAAGAGGGAAGTGAGCTAGTTTGAAAGAATCAAAGAGAGAAAGCCAGATTGACAGAGAGATATAAAGGCAGAAAAAAACAGTAGCATGGTGTGTGCATGTGTGTGCGTGCGTGCGTGCGTGCGTGTGTGTGTGTGTGTGTGTGTATATATATAAGGGGCAAGGAAATGGAGACATCACCACTGAGAGAAAGGACCACTAAAGGCTAGGATTTGTTTACAAGTAGATTATATTATTTTTTAGAAGATTAATACTGAAAAAAGTAATTGTTTTTCTTAAGTAAAAATAAGAGGCCATTCTTATTGTAAGAGGCAAAATACTAGAAATAACTAAAAGGAAATGTAGTTAATTAATAGTTTACCCAGAAACCTACTACTGTACATTTCTAACAAAGCAAATTAATTTAAAATATTTGAGGACCATGCATATAGTATAATTTATAATTAATTTTTATCAGCTCTAAATGTGTGTACAATATAGCATAGGGTATGAAAACAATGAGCTCTTAAAATCTCTACAGAATTTTTTATTAGTCTGGTCATGCATTGACAAAGGTTTTTCTTTTTTAAATCTTTGTGCTTATTTAATTAATATGAATTGTTTAAAACACTGGGATACTGAGTTATGATAACAATTTACCTTCCCCCCCCCATTAACTTTGATGGAAAGCAAGCAAATGAACTTGCAAAATGAATAGAAATTTCAATCTTTCATACAAATTATTTTTCATGAACTCTAATGCCAATGATTTTATAAAATTGGCATAAATGTAAATATATGCTGAAGTCTATTCATGTTAAATTACACAAGCTTAAAGATATTTGAATTAAGGACATTCAAATAAATTTTTTGTATTGACAGAATTTCTAGAATTTGTTCTCTAAGTAGCAAGAATTCAGTATTCATTCTCTGGAGAAATGGTTTTATGTTAATGGAAATTTTTGAGAGAATTCAGGAATACTTTTTTTGAAAAGAACATTTTCAACAATCCTACAAAGGCTTTAAGTAAAACAACAAACAAACAAACACAGCAAAGCAGTAAATCCTCATCACTGTTTCCCCCAAGGACTCCCGCCTTGTGAAAACTCTGTGTTTCAAGGGACACTTAATCTGTGTGTTCCTGATTCATTTATACACCTCAGAGCCATTTCAAACACCAACACATCTTATGAACCTTTTTATAAGTCTTTTCAAAGATATTTTTATTTGAACTAGAAAGTCATGTTTTGTTGGCACTAAATGGAGCTTGGGGTGCAAGAGAAAAAGTTGGTTGGAGCCCACAGAGTTCAAGTGACTCTAAACAAGGTCAAAGCCATTCTTCCAGCCTCAAATGAGATTGAAATAAAGAATAGAAGTGTTCACTGTGTGACTGCCTGTGTGAGCCAAAGATTTAAAAAACAGCAAAAGGTTCTCTGAACCCATTAAATATCTAAGATCTTAAATTTGACACAAGCCACAAACTAGAATAGTTGAGATTTCTTGAACTTCATCTATACACACACACACACACACACACACACACACACACACACACACACACACACATATTTAGAGACTTTTTTTTTTGGCTTGTGGTTT
>PVIJ01001232.1:0-179743 GCA_004024925.1 Scalopus aquaticus | reverse complement strand
CAGAATGACATAGACTGAGGTGGTCAGGACCAAGGTGGCATGCAGGTCACAGCCACCATCTACTACGTTGACACAGATTCTTTTTTATTTGGGAATAACAACTGTCAAAGGTTTATGGCAGAGAATCAAGCAAAGCTCTGTCTAATTGAGTTTGTTAAGACCAATTTTTCAAACAAAAGACAGTCTATGATTGAGGTAATTGGCGATGTGGGGACCTTTATTACTCAGGGTTTAAAAGCCAAACTAAATGTGTTTGGCCTTTGATATTCCACTTTCCTTTACATGAATGATTATAGCTACACTTATGAAACACTTATTGTATGCCTGGCCCTGTGTTAGGTGCATAAGTTTGTAATAAAACATTTAATTCCTACACTGACTCACTGAGATAGGCATGACTGTTATTCATATTTTATAGATGAGGAAACTGCTACAGAAAAACGATGTAGCCAAGCAGGAGTTCAAATTCAGTCTGGCTCCAGAGCTGTGATCTTCAGCACTTCATACCGTCTCGCTGGAGAATCCACTGGACATGATTAAGCCATTTTTCTTTTCATTCTTTTTATTTTTAAAAAAATTTCTTGCATCATTTTTCAATTTTGTACAATATTTGATTTCTCCTCTCAGGTGTAATTGGGATAATTCTCCCACCACCACATCACCCATGAACCATCACCATAATTCCTCCTGTGCTCTTCCCTCCCCTGTTTTGACCTCCCTCCCTTTCTTCCCTTGCTTTATGCCTCAGATCTACGGTTTTGTCTATTCCCAGACCCTTTGTTGAGTTTCCCTATATTCCTCCTATAAGTAAAACCATCTGATATTTGTCTTTTTCCCTCTGACTTATTTCACTGAGCATAATCCCTTCCAGTTCCGTCCATGTTCATTTTACTTTTTTTTTTTTTTTTGGTTTCTGAGGTCGTGGTGATTCCTAACAGTATAATAGCTGTGCAGAGAGATAGATGCAGAACCCCCATGCCCTGCCTCGTTTACTTCACAAATACACATTTGTATTTAGCACCTTCGAAGCCATTTGTAGAATATATTAGTGTTGGTGGCTAATTGTTGTCGGATATATGAGCATCAAGATTGCCCATTCCTCGTCTGCTGATGGGTTTCCCAGTGCCCTTTGGGACTGTCCATTGTCTGAAGTGGATCTCACTGCCTTTCCCTACCCCCTTGGTGGCAGTCTGTTATTTTGGAGACATGCATTCTCCTTTTTGTACCTTGTGTTTTACCGAGTTTTCAATTTTGTGGGAACTCATGGTTATCTTGAAGTCAAGCTAAATTTGAAAATAAAATGATGGGACAGAAAAACACCTTTGAAATCAAAGGCTGAACATGTGTTTCAAGATGCAGAAATTGCATACATGCACAAGACTGAAAAGCTGTAAATGAGTCCTCTCCTTGACATACTAATGAGAACATTTTGGGTTCTTCTACGCATAGTGCACCATTTAAATTTGTTTCATGTGCTATTTTACAAACAGAAACTGCTTAGCACACTGTCCAGTGTGTCTGTGTCTGAAATGGTAACATTGAAATACACTCTTTATAGCATATTTATTCGTTTGTTTTTAGTTGAAAAGTTGTATATTCCCCAAACAAGGGGTGGGTTAGGGAGAAGCCACTCTAAGAAAAATGGCAGTTTTTCAAGAGCTGTTAACTAAATACACTAAATGAGGCAAGTCCGTATTCCAGTTTGTAAAAGGAAAATATTAAAATCTGATGTGATGGGCCTTTCATTTGTGATTTTTGAATGCTTTTGAATTGCTTGGTATTTTAAACCTTTAAATATTTAATTTAGGACAAGTATCTGTCGAAACATAAATCAATAGTAGTCCTGGATTTCTTAATTCTTTGGTGGGAATCCTAGTGCCAGGTAGTTTTCTTCCTAGTGCAAACCACTGATGTCTTTATGGTTCAAATTATTTCAAGAACCAGCTTTTACCTTCTAGTATAAATTGTAGGTCTTTAGCTGACCTATGTTTTTTTCCTAATTCTCCTTGTATTTTGATGTAAGCCTGTTTTCTCTCCAAATGTTAGCTCTACTTGTTTCTCAAGTGCTACTTGAACTTTAGCATACAAATATATATTTTATTTTCAATTTCACTGTCCATCTCTAGCTGAGACTAGACTCTTGTTGCTTGTCACAGAAGCACCTTAACTAATACATTAGCTCAAGAAATAGTGCAAAGAAACACCAGAACTGCTTAATCAACATGGCAGCTCTAGCTGCAAAAGTTAAAAAAAAAAAAAAAGCCAAAGTAGTCTTGGCTGTATTAGCAGCATCGGGCAATTACGGAATCTGCTGCAATAAATGGCCAAGGTTATGGCACCCATAAAGTTTAATTTGCATTCTGAATATTACGATGTGTTCACTGAGAATGCAAAGCAGACCCTGCAGGATGTGAGCAGCTAAAATACAGAGCATTTCAGGATTTCTTTGGTTCATGCAAAGGCAGAAGAGAATGGCTTGCTGGTGTGTGGTCAGCCTCAAACTTTGCCTCCTTCAGTAGGACATATGGAGCAGCAAAGCAGATGGTCCTTCTGGGCTACCCTTGGAGGAGACAGAATCACCAGATGGTCTGATGTAAATTGTGACTGGGTTGCCCTGCAGCCAATCGGATTATCTGGGTCATTTTGGGGATTAATGTAGGTGGCCAGAAGATTGATTAGGTTGCCATGATTGGAACCTGCTGGTAAGAGGATGAAAATGATTTAGCCAGTTGTGCCAAATGTGTGTTGTTCCAAGTTACCTAGTGAGAAACTGAGATGGCATTGTGCAGAGACTCTGAAATTAGAAGAGGATCTTAGTGCTGGAGAGCAAAAACATATAGGAGATTATATTTGCAGATCAACACAATGGATAGGAGTCCCACTACTACCTGGGAAACAGTTCTAAGCCCATAACTTCCCCAGGGCTTCCTCAAACTTATCATGCTTGTGTCAGGGGCAGAGAAGACATGAACATGCATGTAGCTTGGTGCCTGGGGCATGGCCAGCATTTCATAAACAGCTCTTCCAGGAGTAAGCGAATGGATTATTTTATATAGACTCTAACTAGTTCTAGATCTGTGTGTTGGCCTGTATCTTGGGCCCTCTGGGACTAACCAGAGTTATCCATCAAGTTGGTTTTGTGTAGATGAAAGAAAGCTACACGGCAGGATTGAGTAATAAACAGAGAATGGAAGTTTGCATGAGAAAGCCTGAATTCCATCCAGGCCCTTACCGTGATGGTTTTATTTCTATGAGCCTCAGTGTTTTCCTCTGTAAAATAGGAATTGAAATTGTGATGTATCTACCCCCTGGGGGTTTTGTGACGTGTAAGGTAGCATGTGTGATAGTGCTTTTAAAATACAGGGAAACAGCAGTTTGTATTATTGTCAGGGGTCCTAGCTAGAATTCTCAGGGACCATATATTTCTCATCCCCGCCCCCGAGTCTAGCGTCCTGCCTTATGATGATATTCGTTTAGCTACTACTGAAAAGATTATTTGCTTTGAGCTGATTCCTTGATCCTCTTTTTGTGTCTTCATTTAAAAAGATGAATCTAATGCACAGGTTTTGCTAAGGAATAGCTAAGGAATTACAGATGCTGGACATGCCAAGCAGTGACCATGGGCTGCTCTCAGGGGCCCAGGACCATCGAATTCCACCACACCCATCTCTTCCACTCTCTTTCCAGCTTGGCATTTAATGCCACACTTGATGACATCCTGGTCTTATCTTCAGAGAGTGGTGTGACACAAGTTAACACTTTTGTCATTATCCATTGAGCTGATTTTGAGTTTCCTAAGAGGGTTTCAAAGCAAGATCAGCTGGATCCAGTCACAGCAGATATTGCAGTTAAAACACACTCTTTTGCAACGGCTAATGTGTCTACCTCTGTGTCCTCATTAAAATTCATCATCTGAGGTAGCACTCTCCACTTTGGGGGAGAGGTCCAAGTTAAAGGCAGTATTTCCACAGCATCTGTTCCCAACTCCCTACTCTGATGACAGGGCTCTTTATTTCCATTTACTCATATCCTATCTGCCTTTCAAGGCCCATTGTTTTTTCCTCTTGTCTTCCCTGCAACTATCTGCTCTGACCTTCGTCTTCCCTAAAGTAAGAGAATGACAGAAATCTGAGGTTGGCATGGACCTAAGATCCTCTAGACTCAAACACTCCAAGTACTTGAGTCTCTGGCGACTAGTTTTTCAACCTGTGATTGAATAAACTGTCATGTCCTATTTGTTGTCTTAGAGTCGAGAGAGATGGTTATAATTATCTTATACTTTGTTTTCTCTCCTAAGTGAATAGTCACACATTGTTCCTTCTTGATCTCCTTCAGCCCTTAACACTGTGTTATGTATTTGTATTGGTCAGGCTTGCTTTGGGCTGCATGTAACTGAAATTTAATGAAGTTGACCTATCTTCTGCCGAGTAGATAAGAACTCACAGCGGCGAGCCCTTGCTCTTGTAGGTTCAGCGTGTCAGTGACACTGGGGGAGGCAAAGTCTTTCCAGTGCTCTCTTTGCTGCAGTAAATGTCAAACGACGCCATGATCATATTCAAGCCAGGAAGAGGGCAGCTGTGGCTGTAACTTTTTATCAAGAGAACAACAACTTCTTTTAAAAAATTCCATTTTTTTTTTGTTTTAATCTCATTAGCTTGAGTGACCACTACCCCCTTGTAATCGGAACACTGGCTGGAAAAGCTGAACATGGAACTTTTTGCTTTGGCATATCCTAATAATAGTCTATCTCCTGAGGTTAGGCTTATATCTCTCCCTTAAATATTAGGGTGCTGGTAGCCAGGAAAAGGAGAATGACTTTTAGGAGGGCTATTGTCATAGGCTGTATTCCTCCAGAAATTGATCATGATACATGGTTGCAAGCAAAAAATGGTTTATTTAGAGGATGATCTCAGAAAGCACAAACAGGAAAGTGGGAAAGTGAGAAAAGGAAGCAAGGAAACCCAAGCAGCACACACTTAGGACAAAGTTTGTAGCACTGGTGCTCAGTCCTACCCAGGCCTGTGTGGCACAGCCAAGAACATGTCTCCAACTGCCCCATCTGAGAGGCGCAGAAGTGGGGGCATTTCTCCACATGTTACCTCCATCACTGTTGAGAGCTGCTCCCAGGGACAGTGACAGACCAGAATTTCTGCTCCATGTGTGGCCCAGGCATCTCCCTTGAGCAATGGATTGGATGCTTGAAATAAGGAGTCATCCAAGTTCTTGGGAATGAGTGCATGCCGGTGGATGTGGACAGAGTCAGCTAAACTACCATCAGGGCCTGTCCTGGTAATTAGGAGATGCTCGACAAATACTTTAATTCAATAATGCTCACTGAGTGCCTATTACTTGCCAAGTATCCTGCAAGATGTTTGCTAATCATTTTATTCTTAGAGGATTTTCTTGCTATAAACAAAAACAAAACAAGGGGCATTTGTACTCAGATCTCGATAAATTGTAAAATGTACTTTCCCGGTAACTGTGACCTTCCCCCTTCCCTATTCAATATTGGCATGTAAACTTCTTGTTCCTATCAAAGGACTCAGTCAGTCCTGGAACATCCTGTCACTGCACATAGCGCAGTTCTTAGGAAACAAGCTGTTTTATTTAATGAAATGTTTAGCATTTCAGAGTTCGACTTTGTCCTTAAGAGCAGACATTTACTAAATAGACCATTAGTTGCGTGAAAGAATGAATGCTCCTTTCTCTTATTCTGGAGTGGTGATTTATTGCCAGAAGCGATCTGGCATTATAACCATTGTTCTTTTCTGTTAATAATTAAAATCAGGAAGTGACTGTCACGAATGTAGGTCTTGGCTCAGTCCTCCCTAAGGAGTCATTCTTAGGTATCAGTGACAGCAGGAAGAAAATAATCATCCCCCCATTTAAAGCCAGTTTGCTCCAGTGTAAGGTTCTCTTGTCCCTGCTGGATGGAGTCTGATGCCAGTGTCGTGATTGTTTCGTTCTCAACTTTTTTTGTTTCCCTCTTCCCTGGCTTTTCCTTCTACTCTCCTTGACATGATGTAGGGGGTACCACAGCAGGCACTGATGCCCCTCGGACATCTATTTCGCCCCTTTTCTCACGTGTAGGCATGTGGCTGGGTGGGGTTGCTCACTCTCCCCACATCCGTGGGTAGGATGCGATTGGCTTCCATCAACCATATATATGTTTTAATTTTCCTGGTCATGGTGAGCAGTTTATGGGAGGGTATGTGACATAAGTTAGTCCAGTGTCCTTGTAGCCAGCCTGGGGACAAAGATGGTTTGATAAAGAAAGATAGATCCAAGATAATAATATTGAAATAGAGTCAGAGTCCAGTTCAATCTTTGTCAGAAATTATATTTTTCTAGATATTTTTGTCCATGGGCCAATAAATCCCCTTCTTTGGAGTTGGTTTTTTGTTGCTTACATCCTCAAACATCTTTACTGGAAGAAACATCCTGGACTCCTTTACTACTTCCAGCCTTGAATTGGTTCTCCATTTCACTCTGGATCTCCTTTTGTTTCTTTGGTTCTGATTCTGGAATCCAGTCATCTGATACCCATGGCCCAGCCAATATTTGCTCAACACATGACCAATACTTGACCATAGAAAAAGACATCCAGCTGACTAAGATCTTCTTAGATGTGGGAAATCACTATAAAACCTATGACAATTATGTCCTGGGGTCTTACAATGGTTAACTCTAAAATGATTGCCTTCTTTTAAGTATATGTTTATATATATGTTATATAAACTGTGAGGCAAGAAAATGTTGAATATACATCTAGTTCTGGAATTGGCATTTGGAGTTGTGAGTCCTCTCACTTTAACCCAAAATTCATGTATTTGAAAGTGAGTAAGTGATTAGCTGCGGAATGTGGGAAGTGTCATTCTTGGCAAATCACATTTAGCATAGTTCACTTTGTGTTGCTCTCTGAAGGAGAAGTCATTCTATGATCTAGTCAACAGACCGTAAGATACAATTAGTAGTCTCTGCCTTTGGTACAACTGCTCTTCAATGCACTCCAAACAGCATAAGAAGAGACAGCTCCGCCTGAGATAGGTGAGAGTTACAGTAGGTATAAAGCTTAAGGAGGTTTGGGAACACATTCATTTGGAGATTCTTAAAAATAGAACTAGTGCATTCTCCTGGGTGGGACATGGTTTAATTAGAGTCACTTAAAGTCAATGAAAAATAGAGCCTTTGGGTGTTTGAGGTTTTACAGAGAAAAGCTTATACTTAGTTTTATGACAAAAGACTCAAGGAAACTTTCAGGATAAGTAACATTGTAAATAGAAGCAAAATTGGCACTGTGTGAAAGGGAGGGCTTTTTTTTTTCATTTTTTCCTCAATAATCAATAGAACTTGTGGTCTCTGATACGCCAATGTATAGCTGATGGTAAACAGGTAAATAGGGCACATAGACTTTGCTCTTACTTTGGTCATCTTTTGAAGCCTCACTTGGCATCCTCACATGTGGCACCCTCACAAGTTAATTCACAAGGTCATTCACCTTGGAATTCTTAATTACAAAGCAACAGGTATTTCTAATGACTGTTTTGTTAATCTTACTTTCTAATTCTATTATTATTTGCACAAAAGAACTGGAGTGTAGGCCAGAGGTGCAGAGAGGGGATTGGTGGTGGTGAGAGGATTCACCAGAGACAGAGTGGGGAGCAAAACACTCAGAGTGACTGAAATAACACTGCTGAGGGGAGCAGCAGGTGAGGCAAGTCTGCTGTGCCCTATGTGGGTCAGCTCCCTGGTGATGGATTGCACTCAGGCCTTAGTGGTGATAACATTGAGTCTTAATCAGTAGGGAGACCTTACTTTCTAATTCTAATTTAGTATCAAGTTCTTTTTTTTCTTTTTGTAGACACTGACTTTTTCCCACTTAAAATACCAATATCACTTCCTGAGTGTGCGTGATCTAACATCCAGGCCCTCACTGTGACACAGAAGTGCTTCCGTAATCTGGGTCCAGTCAGCTTTTTTTTTTAATTGCTATTTTTATTTATGGCTTTTACATTACTGTGTATTCGCCATAGGCTTCCTACCACCAATTCCCCCATGAACCATCACCACAGTCTCCTGTGCTCCCGTCTCCCCCGTTCTGAGGCCCAATCCTCCCCGCTCTCTCGCTGATTGTCACTCTTGTAGTTGGGTCTCTATATTCCTGTTATAAGTGAGACCATTTGGTATTTTTCTTTTTTCTTTTGGCTTATTTTGCTGAGCATGATCCCTTCTAGTTCCATCCATGTTGCTGAGAATTGCATGCATTTATCTTTTTTGAGAGCTTGTTTGGAGTTTCTAGCAGGGGAGCGCAGCTACTCCTATACCCTTGACCAAAGAACGGTCCGTCTCTATTTGGGGAAAGTGGTCCTCTTCGACCGAGCATGCAGCTTCAGGAGGGACACACATGGAGCGGTGAGGGAGGAAGGGGACACCCGCCTAGCCAGCTAGATCAGCCGAATCAACCCTGGCGATCAATGAGGTGACAGATGTCGCAGCCAGATCACCCTCACATCCGTTTATCTTTTTTTTTTTTGAATGCTGAATAGTATTCCATTGTGTTTATATACCACATCTTCTTTATCCAGTCATCTATTTTTGGGCATCTGGATTGTTTCCATATCTTAGCTATTATAAATAGTGCTGCAAGATACATGTGGGTGAATGTATCCTTTTGGAATAGTGTTTTTGTGTCCTTTGGGTAGATTCACAAAAGTGGTATTGTTGGGTTGTGTGGAAGCTCCACTTTTATCAGTTTGAGGAAATGCCATACGGCTTTCCATAGTGGTTGGACCAGTTTGCATTCCCACCAGCAGTGTAGAAGAGTTCCTTTTTCTCCACATCCTCACCAGCATTTGTTGTTGCCTGTTTTTTTAATGTGCACCATTCTCACTAGTGTGAGGTGGTATCTCATTGTGGTTTTAATTTGCATTTCCCTGATTATAAGTGATGTTGAACATTTTTTCATATAGCTTTTGGTCATTTGCTTTTCTTCTTTGGAGAAGTGTCTTTTTAGATCTTCTGCTCATATTTTGACTGGATTATTGACTTTGTTTTTGTTGAGTTGTGTGAGCTCCTTGTAGATTTTAGTTATAGGTCCTTTATCGGTTGTATTGTGTGCAAAGATTTTTCTCCCAATTAGTAGGGTATCTGTTTGTTTTGATTATTGTCTCTTTTGCTGTACAGAAGCTTTTTAGTTTGATGTAGTCCCATCTGTTTATCTTTTTCTTGACTTCCTTCGCTTTTTGGGATGTGTCTTTAAAGATTTTGCTGAGATGTATGTTGTGTAGAGTTTCGCCTATGTTTTCTTCTATAACTTTTATGGTTTCAGTTCTTACATCCAGGTCTTTTATCCATTTTGAGTTGGTTTTTGTGCATGGTGTGAGGTAGTAGTTTAGTTTCATTTTTTTGCATGTAGCAGTTCAGTTTTACCAGCACCATTTATTGAACAATCTAACCTTGTTCCATTGCATATTCTTCGCTCCTTTGCCAAATATTAGTTGTCTATAGATATGTGGGTTTATTTCTGGGTTTTCTATTTGATTCCATTGGTCTGTGTATCTGTTTTTGTTCCAGTACCATGCTGTTTTATTATTATGGCTTTATAGTGTAGTTTGAAATCTGGGAGTGTAATCCCTCCATTTTCTTTCTTTTTAGTCAGGAGGGCTTTGGCTATTCAAGGTTTTTTTGTGGTTCCATATGAATTTCATCAATATTTGTTCTAGTTCTTTGGAGAATGTCTTTGAGATTTTTATCAGAATAGCATTTAATCTGTAAATTGCTTTTGGTAGTATGGTCATTTTGAAAATGTTAATTCTTCCAATCCATGAGCAGGTGATGTCTTTCCATTTTTTTGTGTCCTACTCTATTTCTCTTAATAGTGTCCAGTCAGCTTTTGTATTGACCTCTCATTCCTCTTCCACACACTTGACATTATGCATATCTTCCCTGCCTCCTTGTCCTCATCCTTCTCTACCTTGAGCAGCACACTGCCTCCTTTTTATTCTTCCATAATTATCCAACCAGATTCGGCCCAGCCGTCACCTTCTCCCTGGCACTCAGGCGGTCAGTGGCCCTGTGGGTTCTCATGGTCCCTTGTGCTTATTGTAAGTCGCCTGAGCCCTGCAGCTGTGTCTGTGTCTTGCATTTCTATATTTCTGGCATGTTTCTTAGTGCCTGGCACAGGTCCTTAAGAAACGTTTGTGAAATGAACAGATGAATGAATGCAGTAAATATGCTTTATTTTCTTGCTTAGGAAAAAAGCAATGAATGAGTCAGGTTCATGATACATTCTTGAGGGTTTTGTCTGTGTTTGAGCAAAAAGGATGCCTCTGTGAGAAGACTATGCTTGTCCCTGTTTTTTTTTTTTAAAGATTTATTTATTTATGCATACAAGCTGGGGTGTAGGCTAGAGGTGTGGGGGGGCAGCAGTGAGAGGATTCACCAGAGACAGAGTGGAGAGCAGAACAGGCAAATCGACTGAAGTACACTGCTGAAAGGAGCAGGGGTGAGACAGGAGAGGTCTGTTGTGTGATGTGGGATGCTCCCTGGCCGGGGATCAAACATGCTGCAGTGTCTGCGGATAGCTTCGTAGTGCTGAGACTTAACCCGCTGCTCCACCAGGGAGGCCCTGTCCCTGTTTTGAGTTGTTAATCAAAACCTAGATTTCTGAATTGCATAGGATACAAACAACACGATGTCATGGAATTCCACTATCCAAGCACAATGAGAGACGACCAGACCAGGTCCCTAAGTTTATCTAACCTACAGGCAGATAACCTAACTTGATACAAAAGCTATGCACCTGAAGTTTGGGACACAGAGGTGAGGGCTGCAATTAGAAGCAGAGGTATTCTTTATCAAAGTAATCTAAAATATACCCAAACTAGAATCCCCTCTATGGGGAGAGTTTCAAGAAGGGATCCGTTGACACTGCAGTTCAAATGGAGTCTAATGATAGCTAATTTATATTTGTAAATAAGATCTCAATAACCCAAAGACATGGGAACTATTACTATCCCTATTTTGTAGGTAGGAAATTGAGATTCAGAGAAATTCAATAATTTAGGGAACTTCCCAAAGTCACAGAGTTACTGATAGTGGCATTAGGACTTGAAATTATATTTGTCAGACGTCAGGCTTGTACTCTTAATTAATCACCTCTCTGAAGCTAAGCCACCAGGGACAGCAAGATGTGCACTATTTCAGTTCTTTTTATTGATACTGTGTCAACAAAAGCATATGAAGTTTTAACTATATAAACAAGCTAGCAAGATGTGAAGCATCAAATATTTAAAACTAAGAATCAGGAATATAAGTAAATATGTAGAGAAAATATAATTCTCCTACCTGTGCAAAGAGGAGGTTATTCACAATGACGGAAACACCGAGATCAAAGAGAGGTAGGCAGAAATGTTCAAGGTCACTGAGGGCTGCGCTGGGGTCTAAAGACGAGTCACGTCTCTCTGAATGCTCTCACTTTGGGGGCTCCACCATTGGGTGCTCGTAAGGCTCTCACCTTGCCCTGGAAACACAGAAGCAAGAATAATGTCATAAGCAGAAATGCTGCTCACACCATGTGACTAGACTACAAGGTTGAGTGAATGATTTCCGCCCAGGTCGATTTCTGCTCCGGTCCTCACATGAGCTCAGAGTCACAGTGAACTATGCTGCATAACCATTAAGGTGACTGACCTCACAAAGAAAGAAAATACCAAGTGTTGGTGAAGATATGGGGAAATTAGAATCCTAGTGAGCTAGGTGAGAATATAAGGTGACAAAGCTACTAAGGAAAACAATCTGCTGGTTCTTCCAAAAAGTTAAAAATTGAACTATCATATGAAACAGAAATTCTACTTCTGGGGTACATAGTCCCCCAAACTGAAAACAGGGACTCCGTATTCACAACCGCATTCATTGCAGTAGCTGATTTATCCGGTCCAGAGGTGACTGGAAAAACAAGGCACTGTGTACCTACTGTGGTGCTTTGTTCATGATTAAAAAGGAAGGATGTTGCACATGCTCCAATCTGGATAAACCTCGAGAACAGTACGTTTCGCAAAATAAACCAATCACAAAAAGACCAACACTTTATGATTCCACTTTCACGAGGTACTGAGAGCTGTCAGAGGCACAGCCCAAAAGCAGAATGGTGCTGCCCGGGGCTGGGGTTTGGGGGGGAGGAGGAGCTGTGGATAGAGCATGGATAGAGCAGTTCAGTTTTGCAGATGAGGAGAGTTCTGGAGGTGGGTGGTGGGGATGGTTGCACAGCAACGTGAATATGCTTAGTGCCACCGAGCTGCACACTTCACTCTGATTAAGATGACAAATGAAATTTGTATTTGATCACAATTAAAAGTAATTTTTAGAATGAGTTAGCTAGGTGGGAATTCAGGAGACTGGACACTACTTGGGTCTTTCAAAGGGAAGGGCAAAGACAGACTGGACAGAGGAGGGTGGTGGCCGCGGGGACCCCAGGCAGTGAAGCGGGAGAGACCGGCCCCACCTGCAGGGCTGGAAGTGCACAGGAGGGAAGGGTCCTACATAACCCCGGAATCTGGGACCCTGTGGCAGGAGTGGGACTCATGGGAGTAGGGGGTTGACAGGGAAGGGGGGGGGTGTGGCAGAAGGGATGGAGCTGCTCAGCATGCAGCTGGGGCAGAGAGAGGGGACAACTATTCCTCACACCCTTGCCGTTTCCATCCCCATCATGGATTTTAGCCAGAGACGACTTAGCAAGGGAGGCTGCAAGTGTAGCGGCCTTTGAGTCCAACAGAGCAGGGGTCGTCTAGCACAGGAGGAGCAGGGCTGAGAACAGCTGGCAAAGCGCCAGCACGCTGGGTCAAGTGAGCTTTCTTTCCCTGTCACCCCCCAAAAAATCAAATTCCCATAAAGAACGTTTTAAATCTTTCTACACGGACTTGCAAACATTACAATGCTCAGCGATGCTGATTAATTTCAATTAAATCCATTTACCATCTAGGTGGGACACATTTTTGAAGAGTCGCAGAGAAATACATTTGAACAGAGGTTTAGCTCTGGGTGTCAGTGACTGTTGCAGCGTTTCTTTCTCCCTATAAACCCACTGAACGTCTTCCTGAGCTAACGGCTCACGCTGTAGTCTTGTTTTCTTTTCACTTTACCATGTTAAGCTTGGATGGGATAAAACTGCTACTCCTTTCCACTTGCCAGGGCTGCTGCTTTCCCCCTTTAACTGGCCATGGTTAGCAAGAGACCCTTTTCTTTGCAGCCTCAGAACCCTGCCGGCGCTTGCCTGTCATCCTTGAAACACTTGTAACTCTTTGCTGAGTGGTCTATTCTTTCTACATAAGCCTGTAAGTAAGACAGTACATGTGTGCGTCTATATATGTGTGTGTTTGTGTGTGTCTGTGTGTCTGTGTCTGAGCATGTATGTATATTTCCATACATATTTGTGTGTGCACAATAGTGCAATATCTGTCACTAACAGTGCCTAATCTCTCTGAGTAATAGTGCACACGATTTCCCTGAGATGAGAAAGTTGAAGTTTTGAGACTCTGAAGGGATGGAGAGAGGGAGGAGAGCGGAGAGCAGACATCTGGGTATGGACAGGAAAAGACGAGTGAGGAAGACTTCACTGGGAGGGGACAATCAGAAGATGAGGAGGGAATCGAGACAGAGTAGTTTCTTGAGAATGTTGGCATGAATTATGGGGCAGAGGCTGGCTAAGAGCAGGAGCTGCAGAGCAGGGCGGTGACTAGTGAGACGCAGGGTGTGCGAGGAGCACAGGCCCAGCGGCTGCATGCTGAGGGGAGTGAGAAGGAGCAACAGTTGGTGTTGACTTTTGCCTTCATTTTTAAGCAGTTGTGGTATTTTTTAAAGATTTATTTATTTATGCATACAAAAGCTGAGGTGTTGGCTAGAGGTGTGGGAGGTGAGAGGATTCAGCAGAGACAGGGTGGGGAGCAGAACAGGCGGATCTGCTGTAATACACGCAGAGGGGAGACAGGAGAGGTCTGCTGCGTTATGTGGTTCAGCTCCCTGATGGGGGCTCGAACTTGTGCTGCAGTGGCTCTGGATAGCTTCATAGTGCTGAGACTTAGCCCCTTGAGCCACCAGGGAGACCCAGGTGTGATAGTCTTAAAAGATATGAATGTCTTATTATATTCAAAAGGTATATATCACCCACCGTCATTTTAAATTTCTCTGCTATGGTGTTCCTTGTTCACTACATCCAGGGGAATCTTTGCAAGTCATCAGCCACACTTGACCGGTTTTCTCATGGGCGCATTTATTATGTTTATTATAGCCTCTGTGGATTTTTCTCCTGTTTCATATTTATATTTAAATTTGTGGTTTTCCACAATGCCTCACCTAATTATTTACTAAAGTTGTACATGGTTTATAATCTGGTTCTAAAACGAAAAGGAAAAGGAAAAGGATACAGCCACCAGGCCCTCAATGGCCCTGTCCAGAAATAGAAGAGAGTTGCTATTCAACAGATGAAAATTTAAACTTACCATTAAATACTTCAGAGGCTTTCCCGCCATCACTGAACAGGTCAGAAAATGTTTAATATCATTATCTCAGGGTTTTTGGGCTGAAAGGAGCAAGTTTCTTCAATTAATAATAATTTTAAAAAAAGGAAATGGAGACTCAGACCAGGTGCCCTTGCAAAGTGACATTTTATTTATCTCCCTGGAACAGATTAGTGAAATTGTCCCAAGCATGTGATCATAGTAAGTCCAGGGTGCAACCCGTTTCCAAATTGCCTATTCTTGTTTGACTTGTCTGAAGACTAAATTTTCCAAGGAAGATGCAAAATTATTTCTAAGCCTTCACATAAAAGGATTTTAATATTCATTCTCAAACATTTATTTAGTTCTCATCATGTGCAAGGCACTGTGCTAGGTGGGTCTTCTAAAATACACTATATGAGGGAAATGAAAGATAATTTCTGAGTTTAAAAAGCCAAATTATAAAAATGTAATATTTATTAGGCACTTGTAAGATAAAAAGGCATTTGCAGGAGCACCACCTCTGCAAGCTTTACACCTCCGTAAAATTTCTGGCTTGCTCAGCTGATACGAGCATGATGCTAATGAGAGCTGGGTCAGGAGTTTAATTCTTGATCGTTTGCTATGCGGAATGTTAATTTTGACCAACCACGTCTAAGACCCAATCAGTTAATTCTACACTTGAGGGGAGTGTGGCTTCTAGAGCTAATGTGGCCTGATGACCACAGAGGACCAGTGAGTGGAGACCAGAGCCAGACATGGCGCTGTCTACGGTGGTATCAGAACTGTCCTCCAGCACAGACGCACCACGCATCGAGGAGAACTGGGACATGGGAAGTGGGATGTAGGATTGACAGTGAGGCAGGTTTTGCTTGGGGGAGTGACACGTCTTCCCTACTTCTAACATTTGTCCATACGTAAGAAGTTCAAGTAGTTCAATACTCTTAGCCTCTCTCAACTCTTTTCCTCTCCTTATCCCAGGAGAGCTGCCTTATCTGCCTAGGGAATTTGGGAAAAATGAACTGGACTTCCTGGACTTGCTTTCATCTTCCGGGAGCTACTGCTTGCCTGGTTGGTACTGACAAAGCTTGCCGTAGCCCTGCATAGCCGGGCCTCTGTTCCTTTGTCTGTCTGGGTGTCCAGAAGTAAGGAGTCCCTTTACCTCCAGACTCGAGCTGCATGCTTCAAGTTATACTTCATCAGTAATCAGTGATATTTTGGCACCGATCAAGCCTAGAACTTGCTCAGCAAAGTTGGCTTTCTGGATGCAACTGAAAAACCAAAGAGGCCCGTCCACTAAGGCAGAAATGTTCCAGTATGGCCTGGGCAGTGTGAGGTTGCTCTTAAAACTGCAATGTCCTAGAATATTTTCAGGGGACCCAAAAATTAAAGTTCAGAATCCTTGGGAAGCTTTCTGGCCATAAACTACACCTATCACCTCAGCCAAGAGTGTAAGTTTGAACAGAGGAGGGTGGGGGATCCTCCAATGATTAGGGCGGTGGCTTCATTCTGTTAAACTGCGTTGTTAGGCAGGGATGTCAGTGAAACTGGATAAACAGAGAACTGGGTTTGGCCTTTTTGGTCCTTCACTGAGGGGAGTAAATATTTCCTTCTTTTTTCGTTGTTGCTCTGTCCCCTCCCTTCTGAGGTAGATTATAAAGAAACTGCCCTCAGTTTCTGACAGAAAGAGGTAGATTATAAAGAAACTGCCTTCAGTTTCTGACAGAAAGAGGTAGATTATAAAGAAACTGCCCTCAGTTTCTGACAGAAAGCAGAGCCTGGGTGAGGGGTTTCTTTAATGTTGGCATGAGAATCAGGGTGAGTTTGATGACCCCTAAGCTCACTGTTAACCTCCTGAAATCACATTGTGTGATGGTCCCTTGGACTTTCTTTCCTGAAGACAACAATGACAGTCTATTTATTGGTTTCAGTTGCTATGAAGTGACCATCCTCAGAAGTGAGGCTGTTGCCCTTAGCTACACATTTCTTCGTGGGCCTCATCTTGTATCACACACAGCACCAAATCAGCAGCAAGCCAAGCCACAGACCCTGGTGAAATGCCTCCTTTTCTAAGCAAGGTTGTGGCTAAATCAGCAGGGAAACGACATAAATCTTTTTTCCAGCAAAGGCAGGGGCTGACTTTATTTTAACCCCATCCTTTGCCCTATCAAGCAGGGATTTATTTATTTTTTATTCTGCTTCTCTGAGGAGTGTCAGTTAAAACAACAGCTTTCAAGTCATCTCTTAACCATCCCCACCTCAGGGGCAGTTGAGAGGAGCTCAGGAGACAAAGTGTAGAGCACACTCAACAGGGGTGCACAGGGCCCTTGTGACTGTGGTTTTCTCTGCCTAGAGAAGGAACACTCCAGGGACTGGTGTCTGCCTTCACATCAGGGGTATTTTTGTTTTATGCCATCTCATCCCATCCCATGGATCCCGAAGATTAGAAAGTTGCATTCAGGCTAATTGTTGAGTGCATTTCTAGTTTGAATTTCATTTGCTATTTTCTGGCCTCTTCACTCCTTGATCCCTCCTTTGTTTTTGACTCATCTTCCATTTTGAGAGCGATCTTCAAGTTTTCATACTTACTTTCCATAGAGATATACTCTTAATTTATGCAACTTTCTATTATGCACCAACAAGATGCTGGGGGAAGGGTGTCTTTATGTGTCTTCTACCCTGAATCAATTTGCAGCCTTTTGTCTCTTTTTCTTAAGGCAGTTCCCAAAGCACCCCACGTCTGCTGACGTTTGAAAGGCTGTAAAATTAAAGCTACGTAATTATGAATACTATGAAAAAGGTTTTGACAACTTTTGGTGGCATTTAATTCTAGTTAAACTCCTCTCATTCAAAATAATAAGCATAATGTTACTTATTATGTAAATGAGGTGGCAAGGCAGATGTTTTTCATCCTGGTGCATTCACTGGGGATTAATACATACAAAAGCTGAGCAGGAGGGGCCTGTGTTCAACCTGGGAATTTGAATAAGGTTCCAGCAACAGGAAGGATGATTATCCTGGAGCTGATCTGTCCAATACAGGAGCCAGTGACTACAGGAGGCTATTTAAATTTAAATCAATTAAAGTGAAATAAAATTAAAAGTTTTGCAGTCACATTAGCCATAATTCATGTGCTTAACAGCCTTAATAGCTGGGGCCTACTTACTGAAAAGCACAGATAGAGAACATTCTATCAGTGCAGAAAGTTCTGTGGGACAGTGCTGTGAACCGCAGAGGCATTCAAACAGAAATAGGGATGCTTGTCAGACTCCTCTTATCAATTGGAACTCGATGCATAAGGTTTCTACAAGCTTCTCAGAATGGCGCAGATCTATAAAGAGCCAAAAGATGAAGGAGTCATGTCAGGGGGCTGCTGGTGGGTGCTGGCCAATACGCCGGAGCTGCTCAAACTTTAAATGTGCACACACATTCCCTGGGGCATGAACATGCAGATACTCAGTAAGTCTGGGGTGAGGCCTGAGAACCAGCATTTATAAACCGCTCCCAAGTGCTGCTGTTGGCATGGGAGCCACACTGGGAGAATCACTGATTTCCACTGCTGATTCCCAGGCTTGGCTGCACATTGTAATTACGTGGGAAGGTTTAAAAACTACTGATGCCTAGATCTCACCCACAGAGATTTGGATTTAATTTGTCTGGGGTGTAGTGTGGGCACTGGAGATTTTAAAAGCTCCCTACATGGTTAAAATTGGACAACCATTAACAGTGATAAAGCAAGGCTGTCATGTTCGAGGACCAAGTGCTGGCTTCACCTGGAAGTCGGTTAGACATGCAGATTCTCAGGCCCAAACCCTATCCTGCTGAGTCATAGTCTGCATTTTAACAACCTTCCCTAGGTGCTTTTGTGTTTGTTAAAGGTGAGAACTACTGTACTAGATAGCCTTTTAAAGAAATGGTTTATAAATCTATGTGCTTTAAAGAAATTCTTTAAGGTAAGAAGTTCTGTTAGTTCCTAAAAATATTGGAACATATAATTTCTTTCCTTCTTATGCCAAATTATTAAAATGTTTATTAGGCTGTCATCATATAGACACAAACTTGGCCATTTCCGCTTGTATTGTAACAGAGGGTATCAGTAATTCTTGCACAGGAGAAATTCTGCCCCTTCAAAGCTCAAGTAGAAGTGTAAGATTAACAAAATTTTTAGAAACTATGTTCGAAAAAAAATGTACTATTGAAGTTAAAGTGCTAGTCCCTTTTTGGGTTAATGTCTTTTGATTTTTGAAAATTCTGTACTTGTAATTCATTACCAGTGATAGACACAGAGATACATTCTTAACTTATGAAAATTTTCATTATGTAACACTAACATACTGGGGGGAGGGCCAACTCAACTGTAATCTTGACCCAAAAAAGTTTCTAATACTGGGTTTTCCTAATATCTGTTTGAGTAATATTTTAAAGGAACAGTGCCAAAGAGTATTGGGATGTAGAAAGCCCAGCTGAAGCCTTAGCCCTGAGCCCCTCCAGTATGAATGTTGTAGGAATCACTTGGAGATCTTGTTAAAATGCATCCTTGTAGTAAGTCTGGGGTGGGACCAGGGGCTATTTCTAATACTTTGTTGGGAAGTTACCTGTCCATGACCACATCCTGGGTAGCAAGAGAATTGATTATTGTCATCTTTTCCTAGACTCTTATCTAAATGACTCAAAACCAAATGGTCTGTTATAAACAAGAAGAAGGATAATACTGCTGAAACTTCTGATGCTAATTTGAATCATCTAAAGGAGATATTAAAAGATGAAAATTATTCATAGACCCATCATTAATGGAAAGCTAATAGGGAAATGAAGTCATTTGAGGCAAAGCAAAATAGTAACACAAATACCTCAGATGACTGGTAGGGCAAAATTTTCAAAATGTTGTAAGCTGTCTGCATGCTTGAAGTAGCAATTTACATGCATAATTAGGTGCAATCAACAGTTTTGAAATGTAGTATATTTTCTGAGCCCATATTTACTTATGACAGATGCAAAAAAATCTGTGTCCCCAAAAAATTGAAGGACAGAGAAAGGAAAAATATTTGTACTTAACAATAAGAATCTTTACAAGCACATGCGTACATGCAGAACAAATTTAGCTGCATATTGTATCTTTATTTTGATATAGTCTTCATTTAAGCCTTAATAGAAGTGCACAAACATATTTTAGAAGTAAATAACAAGCATGGGGGATTAATAAACTTACCAGTCAGCTCTTCTAGCTCCTGTCAAAACTGACATGTAGTTTTAATTTCTACAATGTGTAAGAGAAATCTATCAGATTCAAACCTTTATTGCATGAAACACCATTCACTTTCTTCCTGCCTTCAGAAAGGGCTTCTTTCTCTGAAGATACCAAATATATATTAGAGTAATTTATATAAAAAGATTAATTAAATGGGCAATTTCTTCCTAAATCAAGGCCCTCTGGTTAGTGTTGAAGGTGACATTTTATCAACTTACTATTTTCTGCATAACAGGAAATAATTTTGATTGTTCACAATGCACTAAAGCATGCTGCTAATCCCTTTACACACACAATGTCATTTACTATTAGAAAGATACTGTAAGAATTGGTTTACTACAATGTACTGGGGAGGGAATGAAGAGTAAGTAACTTCTGTAAAGCTGTATAGCTACATTTATTTATTTATTTTGACTGGGACAATTACTGCTTAAGGATCATAATGTCATTTTAAAAACATAGTGAATCTCAGATTAAAGCCAACTCATTTTATTTTTAACAAGTTTCCAATTTAGAAAATGAGCTTGAAATCGTTTTTTTTTAAAAGAAATATTAAGAAAAGGAAAGTGAGTACTTCTGTCTCCAAACTTTTTTTCTTTCCTAAAGTGTGTTCACATTGCATTCTACAGATTGACTGTCTACACTGATTAATGTGTCAATTAATTTTTGTCACACATACAGACAGAGTCAGAGATTGCATTGAAGGATAAGACCTAAAGATGTGTATTTGGGTAACAGCATCTATTGGAACAGTGTGTGTTGATATGTAAAAGTTGTCTTTAAGTTAATGCAAAGCAGGCAGGAAAAGAACAATGCAATTTTCTAGTTTCATTAGGCAATGGTTATCTGTGATACATTACATGTTAGGAAAAAACACCCTCTGCTAAGAAATGCATGAATAGTTCATTTATCTGCTGATCCATTTGGGGGCATTATGGAACTCAAGCCCAGAACAATGGGCTCTATTTAATATTAAACAGGTTCTTAATAACCCCCGATTTCTCTCCATAGCTGCTGGAAGGTCCCTCCTGACGTGCAGAGTTGCGGCAGGCAGTTCCCGTGAAGTTGTAAGCTACTCCCCAGGACCAAGTCGTGTTAAATATAGAAGTCATCCTGATCACCTGACTGTCGGTGAGCCCCGCTTTTAAGAATTTTCAAGTCTACCCTTGTCATTTCTGTCTGTCTATATTTATAGACACAGCTCACCGCCTGGCTTGGGGTCACCACCGGAACCTCCTGGAGACCTGCCTTGCCGAGGACACCCTTTCAGCTCCCGAGAGCTCGCCACTCGGGATCGGCGGCGCCCAGCTGGCGCCCACCCCGGGGCACATTGCAGTAAATGCCTGGCGGCGACTTCGCTCTTCTTCCTCCACCTCCCCCATCGACCCTCCACTGCCGACCTTTACGCCAAACTCGGGCGCGCTGCAGGACTCGCGTCCTCGCCATCCACGCGGGGCCCCACCCCTTCCCGGTGCCAGCCCTCCATCGGGCGGGAGGCGAGGGTAGGTGGATTTCCTGCCTGGAATTTGCTGCTGTCTTCTCTTTACTCCAGTTCTCTAGTGCTGCGCTGTGCGGCGCGGAGCCGGCGGCGGAGCCGACCGAGGAGCGGCAGCTCTGGGCTACACACGCGCACGCCTCGGAGGGCTAACGGGGGAACACTCTCAGCGGCAGGAGGGAGGGGAGAAGGGGCGCCAGGGCCAGCTGGAGGTGGGGGTCGCCTGGGTTGGGGGGAGCGCATCGGCCACTAGCCCTCCGCATGCTCCTCTCCTTCCAGTCCTCGCTGCCACCACCTTGCACAGGTCGGGAAACCCTCCTTTTCCTGCTCCTCTGCGTGGGCTAGAGGGCAAAGGTGAGGGGTTGGCGCTTGGGCAGCGGGCGGGGATGGTAGATTTCACTTGCACCTGACATTCCCTCTTCCTGCCAGTTTCGCCCGGCAAATCCCGGCGTCCAGGTTTGTTCTTGCAATAACTTTGTTCAGAAGGTTGGAGGGGAGGGGAAGCGCCGAGGGCCCCAGGAGAGGCTGGAGAGCGACGAGGCTCTGGAGGCTGGGCGGAGAGCAAGTCTCGGAGCGGCCCCGGGGCTGGGCGCGCTGCTGGGAGGCGTCGCCGCTGCTGCCGCCGCCGCCGCCGGGATGCGCTCTGCTTAGCGGGACTGCCGGGGGCGCCTGAAGGCCACCGCTCCAAGGACGCGCGGCCACCAGCTCCTTGCGCTCCCCGGCCCAGACGCCGCCCGCGCCGGAGCCGAGCCGGCGAGCAGAGCTCCGGGGAGCGCGGGCGAAGGGTGGCAGAAGGGAGGGCGCGCGGGAGGCGGCCCCTCCTCGGCGAGCCATGCGTGCCACGGGCAGCTGAGGAGCCGCCGAGCGCCGCTGCCAAGTCTCCGCTCCGCTTTTGTCTTGCCCTCCAGTGAATGGGAAGATGGAGATGGATGTTGAGGGAGTTTCTCCGCGCCCGGAGCCCATCCCCCGCTCCCAGGGGGCTGGCGGAGCCTGCCAGGCGCCGCCACAGCCGCCCCAGCCCCAGCCCCAGCCCCAGCCGCAGCAACAGCAGCAGCAGCCGCCGCAGCTGGCTCAGGATGAACTGCTGGGCGAGAGTGCAGGCGCGGAGGACAGCGACGATCCCGAGGCGAGACCCAACAGCGAGAAAGGAGAGAGCAAGGTAGGTCCACAGTGTTGGCGCTGTGACACCTTTTGAACGAAACCAAGGCGCTCCGGCAGTGGCTGTCACTTTAACCCCTCCGCTCCCCCTGCTCCTACCCTCGTTTGTTCGTGTGGTAGTGGGTGTTGCAGATGTGGGGAAGGCGTGAGATTTAAGGGAATCGATTGGTGCCAGTGACTTTCTGAACTGGAAGGCGTGTGCACAAGTCTGTCCAGGTTTCCGTATTCAGCGGCGTGTGCAGAGAAAAGTCTTCTGGTACCTGCCATGTCCAGGGTAGAGCACAGCACCTCAGGAGAGCAGCAGGAAGAGACCGCTGCTTGCCTGCACACAACCAAGGCTGATTTGGATGATCTAGGTCAAGGGGAAAACACATGTCTTCAGGAGCAGCCAAGTGGCTTCTGAGACTCCTTGGAGGTGATGTTAACCTAATGATGACAACAATGGGAGCAAACTTTGGCTCATTTGCATTATGGAGAACACTGCTTATCCCAGGTCTAAGCTTCTGGGGTTTGCCTGGCACCCTGCTACCCAGGAGGGCAGGGACCAAGTGCCTGGCAGCAGATGAGCCCTCTAAGTCTTTTGCAGCCCTGCTGTGTCATTGTAGACCAGGGTATAGCCACTACTTTTGTGGGGAGAGGAGTTGTCCAGGTAATTGGATTCCAGTAAAAAATGTCTCAAATGCCATTTTCTGCTACTGATGTGTCTTTGGCGGAGAAAATTGTAAAATAGAGGAAATGGCATAGAAAATAATGCCTTGATAATGTTATTAGAGTGTGTTCATTACAGCTTTTTCATTCAGAAAACAGTCTTCTTTCTCCATGCACACTTGGAGTTCAGTTTGGTGGAAGCTAGTGTTGTTTAGTGGTATAAAGTGTACACATGTGTCTGTTAATACATTTTGAAACTGGCTGCTAATGTTGCGGAAAAGTTGTTCAACAAATCAGACCATTGGAACCAAAGAAAGGTCAGTCACTGGTGCTCATTTCAGGAATTGTACAGGAAAGTGTTCATTCTGTTAGAGAATTGCATGTCATGAGAGGCTCTTCCTTGGAGATCACCTTGGTTTCTGTTGGACCTTTCTGAAGGTGTGTGTGGATTAAACAGATATCTGACACATACTGGGATCACACTGACATGTTGGAGACAGACTTACTTAACAAGTTGGTTTTGCAAATGTTCAAGATTGTTTTGCATTCTGAAATTGAGCTAAGAATTGAGATTGTTGTTTATCTACCAAGATCAATATTGTAATTTAAATGGCAGTCTACCAAAGACCTGGGATTTGAACACACTGTAGACTGGGCCGGGGTGCCTTACTAATGCATACAAGATTTACATTGTGGAAACTATGATGAATTTTAATATTCTAATACCCTCAGCTTTCCAGCCGCTCTTGATTTCATGAATATTTAATTCTGTCATGACTGCATATTTACTACTTTAAATGACTGTCTCTGCTCAGTTTTATGAAATGACTATAACTGAGCATCATATTACCTAATTGAACTTTAAGTCTCCTTTGCAAAATAGGTGTGGGGAATAATTAAAATATACAGCCAGTGCCTCCATTTCCATATTGTTGGTTCATATGTCCCGAGCATGAGAAATTCCTGCCATCAGCAAAAATCTGTGCTTATTTGTTTCCCTTTGATGTACCACGAAGACTGTCTAATGTTCTACCGGTTGCGAGAAATAAGGAAGGCAACGCACTACAAATATTACAGCAGGTGAAGAGAGGACTGAAAGCAGGTTGATTACATTTAGTTAATTAGCATGTTCAGGTAATTGAGTATTCCACTGATGTGATTTGCTTTATGTTTGTCTGCAATTTCTTGAGATGGAAACAAAATACTTTTTTCCCTCCAGGTGTTTGCCTTAAAAAATTACGTGGCATCCTTCTCTTAACCTAGAAATCAGCTGTGCTAACCCTTTGCTTGCCTCTGGTTGTCCAACTGGCTCTTCTGAGACTTTGAGAATGGGTGCTGTGTTTTAGACTTTTGTAACTTTTTTTCATCTTTGGTAGATATTAAGGAAGCTTATCAATGGATTTTTCTAAGCAATGGCTGGTTTCATTAGCGGGAAGGCCTTTGGGTGTCTGGCTAAATTATTCTACCAAGATATGAATGGAAGACAAACTGGGATAAAATAGAATGTGGTTTTACAAAGCTGTGTGGGGTGAGAGGGAGATTATCACGGTAGGATTTAAATACAGTAATGTACAAACATAATATATTGAATGATTATGTTTTCTTCCAGCTTGTTAGAATAATAAAATATGAAATTTGAAATACTGTATAATTTATCTCTTTCCTGAGCAAGGGTATTGTAAGAGGGAAGTCAGAGGACCTATTCCCCCTAAAGTATCAGGAGAATAATGGCAGTTTTTTTTTCAGATCCTGGTTTGGGGGTCATGATTGATTTTCTTGTAAATTTAAGCCAGTATCTTATTGGAAAAGAAGTCAGAGCTGAGTATCAGATCACCTTGTCTCCTGAACTGTATGTTCACGGTCGTACATCCTCGCAATGACTCACAGAGGAAGAAAGGCTAGAACTCTGGATCTGTTGAGGGATTTTTACACCAGGGTTTCATGATGTGATTGGGGCTCTCTGTTCCTAGAATTACAATGCCTGATTCCTCTGAAGAGTAGCCACCCTTCAGAGAAATGTGAAACAAGCTGCATCTTATCTATGTTTTAATTCCATCAATCAGAGACCATCTAGTCCTCCAATCTTTAAGGCAGGTTTATATAAACGCCTATGAAAAGCAGTGTCCTCTCCTCGCAATGACATCTGGAGACAGTGGTCACCCCCTGTTGTGACCTAGCGAGCTATTGCCTTACCCTTTATCTCAGCAATTTCTTCCTCATCTATGAAAAAAGTTTCTGTAAGCTGGACAGAAAAATCTCTTTGCTTCTGGTTTTAAAGTTGAAGATTAAGTGGTCACTTTCCTTGCGTAAGAGACCTTCAAATCCTTGAAAGTGTCCTCCACTCTGGCTTTGATCATCCTCAAAACTTTCTTAGGAAGTTTTCTATAGATTTTAAACATTTCTCTTCATTAGTGCCTTTTAAAGCCCTTTGGAAATGCTTTGCTTATGCTGAATAACTCTTGGATAGTTATTGCTGAAACTTTTTTTCTGGAAAAGTTAAAAAGAAGTTGCATGACCAGCTTCTTATTCCTTTTATGTTTGCTCTCATGTCATCCATACAAACGTATGAATTCTTCCCTGATCCCAGGTGAGTGATAGAGATGTTCTTTTCCTGTTTGCTTTAGCTTTATCTTCTCATCACTCTCTCTCCTTCCTTCTCCATCTCTTCGTCTCTCTGTCTCTCTGTCTCCCTCCCACCCCCCATCACACACACACCATTTACCATAATGTTTTGTATAAAAGTGTGTATTTGTGACCGTGATGTGAGGTACCCTGACCTGACTCTTTTTTTTGTTCAGTGCTCATTAAAGCTTTGGTTCCTGTGTGTCCTTGTGACTTTGGACTAGACGCTGCTGTTGCTCCCAATGTTACATCACTGAGGAACATGACGCAATATTCTCCCCTCACCTGCTGTTCTGAACCATAAGTCTGGCGGGGAATGCTGCAGGGTGTCCCTTACCCTTCCTTTCCAGTACATTTTCTCTAAAGTCATTAAGGTGGAAATAATTTTAGAAGAGTTGCAGAGATAAGACGGAGATGCCCATGCATCTCTACCCAGCTCCCCTTTAGCTAACAACACCCTGCCTACTCCTGGTATATAGATCACCTTGAAGAAATGGTACAATGCTGCTAGCTAAACTGTCTAGTCAATTTTTGCTGAGTGAACGTGACAACATATTGATGTTTTCCATCCTATCCTTCTAGGATTTAAGACTTTCTTTACACCTGAAAGTGTCCACAAGAGAGTATCCAAGAGTCAAATTTAACTTTGACTCTCCCTACCTTTTTTCCTGGGGTAGGAGTAGCTCATGACATGCAAAAGTTTGGGTCCCTGCCGGTTGGCCTCAAGCTGCGTGAGCCCTATGGGAGTTACAAGTTGGGTAAAGCTCTGGAGTGCTGTTAGCTTTTGGGGAGTGATTGTCTTTTTTATTTTACCTGAAAAACATTCTTGCTCCAGGTAAGATAGGATTTGTCAGTGCACAGAGGACAGCAATGTCTCAGGTGGCAAAGAGAAGAGAAGAGGCAATTGATAAAATCAAGACAGTCACTTTGATGCCTGACCCCTTGGGTATTTTGTTCCTAGCTTGAAAAATAATGGAAGCCCCTTGGTTTTTGCATTTGCTAACATGGTGCGCTTGCTTTCTAGCACAGAAGCAAAGACTTGCCCAAATGGGGCAGGTATCAGTGGTGAAGAGAGAAATGGGAAAGATTTGCATTTGCTCTTGGCTCTGTCTCTCAGTAACTGTTAACCTCAGACAAGGTCCTACCTTTCCAAACCTCAGTCTTTTCATCTATACTAGGAGTGTCTACTACAGCTGTTCATAGTTATCACAAGTGATAAGACCTCAAGTTCTTGATTCTTTGCTTTATAGATGCTGAGTACGCAGTTTCTAGTTGTTAAAAATTATGATTATTATTTTAACCACTGAGGGCCAGGGTTCTAAAAAGGAGAATCAGTGTGTGATCCAAGTTCACCTAGAATTTAGAATTTCTAGTTTCCTAGAAGTTTGTGGACCTAGAAAGAACATAGACACTCTGTTTTACAGTGACATGAGGCTGGTGCTCATCAACTCGGATTTGCTCTGTGGGTCTTGAGATGGCCTTTTCCTGATGGGTAGGAACTGAGGAAAAATTATCCTGACTTGTCAGTAGACTGTTCTTTTTTCATTAGGAAAGCCAAAGAAGACCAGGACGGAGGGCCCCTATGTCTTAGCCCAGGCCCCTACGATATATACGAGACACTAATAAAGCAAATGGGGTAGCCTCCCCACCTTTGCATAAACATCTGTGGCTTCTCAGAAAGAGTAGGTGGGAAATTTTAAGATTTAAAAAATGGTTGCACTATGAATCTTTGGTTGCAAGCAGCAGAAACTGACTTTACTTCAAGGAAAAGAATATTTTATTGTAAGGTGTAAGATAATCATAGAATCAAAGAAAAATGATAAGACTGGTTTTTTTGTGTGTGTAAATACAAAAGCCACGGAATCTCAGATCTAAGTCGTAGAAAGTGATGAACAGTTTCTCGAGGGCACTGACTTGAGGAGAATAAATTCCAACTGCTTTGTGTCACTGTGCTTAAGAGGCAGATTCCATGGACAGGTTATCTCTCTGACCATGCTTGGATCCTGTCTCTGCTTTTTGGTCAGGGACCTGTGGGCCTTTGAACTGAAGGTTCTTCTTCGTAGGGGTTACTTAGGGGGAAAATACCAAGGTGCTGTTACCAGATCAAGGAGAATGGATATTCAGGGGCAAAACCAGCAGTACAGCTGCTCTTCTGGAAAGGGGAAGAAAGGGAAAGGAGAGGGAGGGGATAGAGGAAAGAGAGGACCAGACAAAGACAGACAGGAACTTAGCTAAGAACCTGGAATATTTTTAACCATTATTTTCATACCATTTCAAAGAGAATACAGAGGGAAATTACGTAATCGGCAGCTTATTTATGTACAGGAAGAGGGGAGCAGAGCAGTTGCTCCTTATTTTTATTTGCCGCGTGAGACTTCTTGAATCAGGAAACTGGATTGGAATACCCAGCCTCTTCCAAATTGTTACTGGTGGTAAAATCGAGGCCCCATAATAAGGGATGTGCCCAGAGGCAGAGCTGGCACTTGAGGGCTCTTTAGCTTAAGGCATGCATCCAGATGGCACAAGGCCTCTCAAAATCCCCCCTCTCCTGAGAGGATCCATACCTTCTCTGCTTCTAACACAGTCACGTGAAGCACTTGGAGTCTGCTTGAGACATGCAGAATTCTTAGTGTCTCCCCCTCTTATAAAATGAAATTCGTGATACATTTCACTGATACTGAGCAGATCATCTGAGAATGAGTGTGATTGGACCCTGAAGGTTTAACCTATGTCCATTGGAATAAAATACCTTAACTTTTTTTGCTTCTCCCCAAATTAAAGTAAATTGATATTCTGCTCAAATCCCTAAAGAGTTTTTTGGACATTGAATCTAGGTGTCAAGATATTTCTGTTCTCATGCTTGGGTCTGTCATCCATAGAGACAGTCTTGCAGATGGAGGTGCTGTGGTCCATGTGCTTCTCTTGTGGGCCTGGTAAATGTGGGTAGTAAGCTATTCACCTCCCAGCATACCATGACTGGCACACACTGGGCACTCAGCAAATCGCAATCACATTGAATTCTGCCTTGATGTGTCCAAGTCAACATATACGAAGCACTTAGATGCTGGGACTGCAATATTGAAAAAAAGGAGCCCCCAGTTTCATGGAGGAGACACACTTGTACCCAGATCACAATGCTCTAAGGAGATAAGGGCCATCGAGAGAGGAGACATGCAGTGGAAGGGAGAGGCTGCTCTGTGACATGGAGGCTGCAGGGAAAAGAGCCGTCTCACTCGGAGGAGGGAAGAGGGAAGAGGAGAAGGACTTTCCAGAGGTAGGGAGAGTGTCAGAGTTCAGAATGACTGAGAAAGATGCAGAGGCTCAAGTAGAGCAGGTGGATAGTGACTGCGGGGCTGTTGTCATGATGGTTGCTTGGCAGCAGGACTGGGCATTTGGACCTTGTCTTGTAAATAGTAGCCGGAAGGAGAGGTTCGTGCCTGCTGTGGGAATCCAACTCTTTCCAGGAGGGGTCCCCAGACGTGGGAATGTCAGGGATCAGTAGATTCTCATGGAAGGATCTCATTCCAGAGCTCACGTGACATGGCTGTCACTAGCTCTGAAGCCACACGCCAGTATATGGCAAGGCAGGATTTCAGTGGACTTGTGCCGACTCTTACTCCTTTGTCATCACCTGTGACTCAAGGCCTGTTCTCCACAACCCACTGTGAGGCTCTCAGCCTAAACTGCTGGGACCACTGGCAGCCCTCAGGGTGAAATAACACTACTGGCATTGACATGCAAATAAGGACATTGTGCTGAAGGCAAGAGAGGGCTTCTGGTTTTATTTCCCTCTAGAAAAAAACTGCTAGTCACTTCATAGGGTAGAGAAGCAAAAATTCTCCAGAGATGTGGAAGGCTTGAGGTGTTTATTTACCTGTCCACCTCCCTCAGCAAAATTGTAGCACTCTGGTTATCCAGAGGGCTCAGGTGGGCTAGCCCTCTCTCCCTTTGCCCTCTCCTCCCCTCCCTCCCACCTCCCCGCAATCAGATCTATAAGCCCTAAGGCCCAAATCATGAAAACACTGTGGTCTGGGTCCTCTTATGAATAATGACGGAGGATAAGTTCCCCTTACCATGCTTGAGGGTCAAGAAGATTGAATTAGTTGTAGGGTGACCAACTCCTTCCACCCTAGGCATCCCGAGGTCCCAGGTAAAATGGAACAGCTGGTCACTGGACTGCAGGGTGTGTGTAAAGCACCAGGCCGGTAACAGGCTCTCAGCTTATGAGAGCTGTCACTGTTGAAAGTGCTTTGGGGCATTCGATCCATGAGTCTGAAACTGACTCACCATACATCAGAGCTAATGAGAGCCTGTGAATGAGTCCAGCTTCTCCAAATTGACTTAAAAAGCAGTTCAAAGGAAAGCGCCGGATTTGAAATGGATGGTGAGCATTACCTTTCTGACAAGTGACTTTAGAACTTTTCAAGGTAGCTTTCCGGAAGGCTTCCTCTCATGAAGTAAGCATGTTTTCAAAGGCTGGCTGAGAAAATGTTCCTGACTAGAGAAGGGAAGGTTCTTTGGGGGACAGTGGAAGGACAAAAATCACCTCAATAAATTTTAAAAGATTTCGTACTTTGTAAGGTCTGTGTCTCTAAGGACCAGACTCACCATCCCCCGGGGCCCCTCAATTGGGAAGAACCTCATCTTGTAGGGAAGAGGGTGGGGCGTGAGTGGGGTCACTTGAATCTCGGCTCTTCCCCTCCAGCGGAACTCTTGGATAAGTCACATTTTCTTTGAGTCTCAGGGTTGCCATCTGTGAGATGGGGTAGTATTTTTACCCTTCAAAGATATGTCTAGAAACTCAAAATGAGTAATACATGGATAACACCTTTTATGAACGAGAGAGACACAGAGAGAAGGGGTGGGGGAGAGAGAGGGAACCAGTCTGATTTTGTTGGATTAAAAAAGCACCAATCTACCAATCTCCTATGGTTTTTTTGTGACCTATTTAAGAAACTGAGCAAGAAAAGTATCTCATGAAAGTGAAAGGTGCTGGGAGTCGAGTCCATAGAAACTTCTGAAACACCATTCCTGGGAAGGATGCCCTTAGGGGACAGATTAGGTCCAAGAAGCTGGATTGGGGTTGCAGCTTCCTCTCAGGGCATCACCCACTCACCCAACAGCTTGTTCTCCTGCCCCTCTGCCCTGCCCTTGGGCGATGGTGGTACTGGCCTTCTTATTGTTATGTTTTTGAAGTTCATCATGTTCTACACAGAGCTTTTCCTCAAGCCAATTCCTTTCCTTAGAATGCGCTCTTCTCCCCTTCCCCCTCACCCAGTTGATTCCCAGGCAGTCTTCCTGTCAGTGCAACACCTCAAGGAGGCTTTTCCTCATTTGGACCTTTTCCTGCCTGCCTCATGAGTCAGGTCCCTGTTGATATGGTTTCATCCATTCCTAATTGTATAATTAGATCTTTGATGTAAGCCATGAGGATTGGGACCAGGCCTGTCTTTTTCACAGTTATTTCTCCAACCTCCCTCAGTACCTTTCTTGTAGTACACCTTCCAATATATTTTCTGAAGAATAAGGTTGGGTCTGAATATTCATTTTGACACTCTTTTTCCTAGTACCTGCTTTCTGATCCAGGCTGGTTTGTGCACCAAGGCAGCCCACTTCTAATGGGAGGGACAGACATGAAACAAGTAAATAACTAAATGGATATGACAGATAGTAAATAATCCATTAAATAAATAATCTGACCCAGTGGTCCTGACTGTTTGACTTGAGGGCACATACTTAGAACCCCTGCTGAACCATATTTTTATAAGACATCCTTTCAAGGTAGTAAAGAAATCGCCATCACGCAGTCTGTTTTCTAGAGTTGCCCTCTATCTTATGGTCTCAGAACCTGGCCCCATCCTCTCTGTCCTCCAGAGTTTATGGTCTCTCTGTGTTTAGGGTCTCTCTTCTACTTCCTCCATGGAGTTTAGGGTCTCTGTCTATTAGCATTGAGAAATAGGAACACAGGTGCCACCAGCTCCCTTGCCTGTGTTCGTGTCACACACAGCTCCTTCCTAACGAGTTAAACCTTAGCCTTTGAAGAAGGCATTCATTAGCGATTGATGGGACGTGGCCTGCAAGATGAAACTGGGGTGCTGTCTCTCCTGGCAAGGCTTTCTCACTTGCTTTGAACAATCTTCAGCACTCCCCTCAATTTCTAGACCTGTCCAGTATGGAAGTCAGTGGGCACATGTGGCTTTTTAAATCCAAGTGTAATTAAAATTAAATGCAATTGAACATCCAGTTCTTCATTTGTACAAGCCACACATCAAATGTTCAAAAGTCACAGGTCTAATAGCTCTTATGATGGGCGGTACAGATTAGAACACTTCTGACATCGCAGAAAATTCTACTGGACAGTTATAGACTGTGACTTGGCCCCTTCTGACCTTCACCCCCCCCTCCATCCCATAGCTCCAGCCCCAGCCATCATTTACTGAAACCTCTCTGAGATGCTCTGACACCCATTCCTGACAAGGATGGAGATTTTACAACTTCCCAAGGTTTGTCTTGGTTCTTGGTGAATTATTTACAAATAGTTTTTGAATTACCTATATTGTTATGTATAGACCCTGCTTAGAGCAAGATCTGATTCAAAAACTTGGGCTAGTAGCTATTTTTACTTAGATGGTCCCGGAGTCCTGGTATTCGTCCTTGACCGTGATAGAAAAACAGTCTGCTGAAGTGGCTCTAAGAGATGGCTTTTCTAATATCCAAGTTCAAAGCCTTTATGAATGAGTGGTTGAACCCCAGGCTGAAGCCCCATTGACACCTCCTCTTTGCCATCTACTAATGATTGTCTTCACACTGTGGGGCTCACTCTGAGGGTACTTGTCAGAATATACAGGCAGAGAAATCTTGCTGAGAGCCCAAATCTGATCTCATCACAGAGGTCCTGTGCTGCAGTAACAGGCGGGGGACAATTTTCAAATAATATAATGGATAAAGAGGACGGAGTTACAAAGCTACACCGTCAGGTGTGCTATTCTTCTTCTATCCCACTCAATAAAATCCAAGTACATTAAGATTAGGAGTGGTTTCAGGCATGGATAAATAAGAAAAAGAGAAGATAGAAGAATAATCTGATCATAAGAAAAAGAGAAGACAGAAGAATAATATGATCATAAAAACTACCCTGTCAGCCCTTTTGTATATGTATTTTTTTCATTCATGAGTGAGAAAAGTGATCTGTTTTAAATTGGAGAAAGGACTGGGGAGTTAGTCCTAAAAGATTCTAATGCTGGACTCGCTGTGTCTCTGTCTAGCACATTATAGGAGTGTCAGCAGGAAAAGAGATGGGGAAATAGCCCCAGGGTGGATTTGGCGAATTTCCTCCCTGTTAGCTGGGATGAAAATTTGAATGACACCTTGAAGTGATTTAAAACTCTTTTATTTACACATCCAGTTAGCTGGGAGGCCCCAAGGCATCACATTCAGAATGTAGCAATGCATGGGGGAAAAAAACCAGCAACACAATAACCACAAAAACAGTGTGCAGGAGCGATGTGAGCCCATCTCCTCCTCTCCAGCTGCAGCAGGTCACTGGACCTTGGACTGAGAAGGCGGCTGATGGAGGGAGATCATAATCAACAGCAGAAAAGGCATATGGCTAACCCGATCATTATGAGAACTTTTTGGTATTTTTATGTACTATTCAAACAAGTTTTAAAAACACAGAGGTATTTGCCAAAAGTTAGAGGTGTAGCCAAGGCAACCGTAATTACCTGTGAGTCATTACCTTCTTTCTTTATGTTGGAGCTACAGACATGAAGCTGGGGCTCACGCCACAGTTGTGTGCGTCATCGAGGGCTCACTTTTCACTCTTGGGACGTTGAGGGCACCGAGATGGAAGCATAGTCTGTGACGTCAACAGCTTCAAACTACTTGAAACCTAGAGAGCTCCCTGTACAAGGAGCAAGGATCAGGGGAAATCATGTGACCAGGGGAATCTCATCCCTGGCACCTCCTTGCCTGAGCCTCTGTGTCTTCCCGTGTTCGTGCCCAAAGTTGTGACCTTGCCACCCATAGGTGGCTGGAAGAAAGGCGCTGAGCCCGGGGCCCACGCCAGCTGAGTCCGCCCACATGTTGGACAATTTCATGCCCATTTTTTTTTTTTTCTGCTTTCAGCGTTCCCACAATATTGGGACTCAAAGAACCTTCCTCATGTGTGGCACAGTCCCTGTATTCTAGAGGGATTTGGTAAATCTGTGGAATGTCAACGTGTCAGATGTTTTGCTGGTGCAGTGTCCCCCTAGTGATGGAAGAAGAAGGAGAGAATAAAGAAGCCCTCGAGGGAAAAGCCACAGCAACAGCCTTAACGCTTCCTGCTGCTGTGATGTTGGGAAATACATGTGATGTCTTCTTTTTGACGCTTCAATTTAATTGTGGCCTAGAGCAGAGATTTGCATCTCTGAAGCCATCAGATGTAGAGCTACCACAATAAAGAAACACAACACACTTTGCTCCATGATTTCGTTTTATCTTTTCTCCTTTTTCTTTTTGGAGTCAGTTGTATAACAGCTATCTTGGAAAAACTCAAGGTTCTGGAAAGGGTTAATTTCCTGCTGGATTAAATACTGAGCTCTAATCTTCTTCAGGACTAGACTGAGCATCTGCTCAGTGACAAGTAGGTAAAGTAGAGTTCTGCGGAAGTGAGGTACCAGCTGAGGATCATATCACCCTCTAAAGAACAGTCTGGCTTTCTGCTGATGATTCATCAGAAAAATGAGCATGGTAATTGAATTGGGGATTTAAAAGGATCACAAGGAAAACAACCACATTCAACTATTGGCACTGTCGTAAGAGGTTCTGTACAGTGTGTAAGGCAATGATCTATTGCAGTGGACTCTTTAGCAAATGCAGGCTGCTTAGATTTTGTGCCTGCTCTGTCACAAGAAGATGTCCGTCACTGCTGCTGAATGAAGACAGGGTTTGAAAGCACTGCATTGAATAGTGAGCGTCTCTGTGGAGGCCTCTGATGCCTTCTACATGTTGATTAGATTCTGGGAAGGGAACCTGGGTACTACAGCAAGAGATAGCAGTCAGAGCAGCTAACACAGAGGAATTTTCTGAAGAAAGTATCCATCTCCTTTTCAGCAGGACGGTGATGAAAACTGTGACAGGATGTGCAGTCACTTCATCTTGGAACAGATATTGCTTCCAATTATATGGATCGCTGGTTTGTACATGGTGAATGAAATGACCACCTGTTGGCAAGTTAAAGGGCTAGCTCTTCTCTAGAGTAGTGGTTTTTCTCCTGGGGCGGTTTGGTCCATACCATCGTCTGGGACACCCAGTAAATATCTCAGAGAGTTTGGGTTGTCACCCACGGGTGGGCATCTGGTGGGTAGAGGACCTGGGGCTGCTACATCTCCTGTACTGCACAAGATAACATCCCACAATAAGGAATGATCTGGCCCAAAATGTCAGTGGTGCCAACGTTGAGAAACTCTGATCTAGAGAATATTCTAGATCTCTGGTCTTGATTTTTATATAATTAATGAGGATAATATTTTGAGGGAAAGGTTTAGACGGACACTTTCTTAGGCCTTTCCTTTTTATGTAGTTGTCAGGTCTCCAAGTTCTGCAAATTCATTCTTTCGCCAGATCTAATTCTAAGAGATGAGTTTGGGGAGAAAATTCTTTATACAAAAAAAATTCAAGTATTGTCTTTGCTTTTCACAAATGACACTCACTGAGACTCTTTCTGTTACCTTGACAGTGAAAGATGAGGGTTTTCCTCCCTAAAAATAATTTTCTTAGACTGTAACAAAGATTCTATCAGTGCCAAAATATATATACTTCGTGTTTCCAAACCAGTTAATTCAAGTCCTGTAGCTGTTATACTCCTATTAAATTTTGCTGCAAGTATTTTCTTATCTTGTACAAAAAGGGTTAATCCATGCTTATGATTTTTCAAATCAGGAAATACATTGTAGCCCAAATAGTTTACATGTTTTCTTTTTAAAAACAGAACAGGAGGCTAATAACATGTAGCCCTGTAAAGTATTGGCGACCAACTAAATCAGTGGTGTTGGGAAAAAGACAGCTATTTAAACTTTCCTGGTGGATTTTTAAACTATTCAACAAGGATATGAGCTATCCAGGTTCTACTTTTTAATTTTCTAAGCATGAGTAAGGAAATTTAGTTAAGAAGGAAAATTATGTTGGCTACACCCCAAATCTTGAATGATTTAATCTGTGAAATTTGTTATTTTAACTTTATTAAACCAAGAAATGAAGGGTCAGTAGGTGTGAGATGAATAGGACAAAGTCCTACATCGATAATCCATTCTGAGCTTGAAGGGAGAAATGTGACACTTTCTGTCAGGGGTTGGCAAGGTTTTCCTATGAGGGCCCAGGTAGTAAGTATTTGTGGCTTTGTGACCCCGGTCTTCGTCTCTCAGCTCCTTGACTTTGCCGTTGTAGTGTGAAAGCAGCTAGACAGCCCATCAGTGAGTGCTGTGATCCGTTCTGGTCCAATGTTGTTCACAAAAGCAAGCCTTGGGCCCATTTTGACCTTCAGGGTGTTGTATCCCCACCCCTGCTTAATTTAACCCACGTGACTTTAGATTAGCAATGTGTAATTCCTCTTAGATTTTTTGCGGTGATCGGGATTATTGATGGAACCCCAGTACACTCTTCAAAGATTCTGATTTGGGAATTTTTGCAGGTCTATACACCATCACCCCCCTAAAAGGCAAAAAAGACACGTTGATTTTGTTAACAAGTGATGCAATTTTCATGGAAATGATCCCATAGGCCCTGACAGGTTACTGTGAAACTCCAATGTTCTTCTTTGATATTTGCTGGATTTCAGATTTAGTGAAGAATCAGGCTGGGAAAAAAGAAATCAGCCATTTCCAACCAGTACTCCCCACAGACTGGAGCTGTGCATGGACTTCTGGAATGGTGGCTCTTACTCAACAGTCCCCAGACATGCTCTACTCTCTCCTTGGTAGTATGTGATAAGGAATGGCCTTGTCTTGTTTCACTATATTCTGGGTCTTTCTGACATAGTTTGCTAATGTGGGGTTCCGTTTTTAGGCCTTGTAAATGTGTCAGCTAGTATGATGTAAGCATGTGGTGGTTCCTGCAAGCTGCAAAAGAGAAATGAGCCATTGGAAGTTCCTTGCTTTCTAGTCCTCAGTGATCACGCTGATGTGCTCAAAAGCCGCGACACTTCCACAGGCCAGTCAGTCATGATGTGGAGTCAATGAGAGGTTTTTTCCTCCCTCTTAAGTGCCCTCAGTCAAGAAAGATAAAACTGAAGTAGTTTTGTGTGAGGGTTCTCAATCACGGGCTGGGAAAAGGCGCAGTGTGCTGTGTACCCGTGTGAGCATAAAGTTGCCCTCAAGTCTTCATTTTATGTGAAATTTGACGCTCTTAAGAATAGTCTCTGACTCTTTGAGTGAAATATCCACAGTGTTGAATTAGCCATGTGTTCTCAGTTCTATCAGTGAAAACACACACACACACACACACACACACACACACACACACACACGGAGATGGGGGGAGAGAAAGAGGAAATTTTCAGTTTGTTCTCTACATGAACCAACCAGTTCATGAGTAAAATCTTTGCTGCCTTGTTAAAAAGAGCCTGTCTTATATGTGGAACTGATTTTGTCAAGTGACTGGGCTGAAGAAACTCGATATACTCTTAAATGATGTGTGGCTATTCCCCTATTTCCAGGGAGAATTAAAGGTAGGCAAAGATTTTCAGCATCAGCTAGAACAGTGTGTGTGTGTGTGTGTGTGTGTGTGTGTGTGTGTGTGTGTGTGTGTTTGTGTGTTACCTGCATAACAAATTACCCCCAGTTTTGCTACAGGGCAGGGTCAGGGATACCCAGAACCCCCAAATCTGTCCACTCTAAATATGTTCTGGCATCCGACACATCAAGGCAAAACATATTCTAGCACATAAGACCTTTAATGGAAAGGAACCTTAATATAATTAGTGTGCAACAAAGAAAAGACAAAGAATACAGTTTCCAAATCAAGCACCCGGAGTTACCCATCCCCTAATGGGTAAATGCCGAACCAAACAGGGTTGGCCCAAAGCAGGGCCACTAAGGCCTGAAAGCCTGCCACAGGTCTAAGGCACCTCCTGGTTGGGACCAGGAGAGGGGCAGGAAAGGCACAGCACATGTGGAACAAACTCAAAATCAAGATAAAAGCTGCCATTGTTAACCTCCCCTCAGTCTCTCACATCTGTTTCAGCCAGTCCAGGACCAAGATGCAAATGCAGCTTCTTCATGTCTGGCTCCGTGGGCCTCCTCCTGCTCTCCGTCCTTCTTCCTTCCTTCTTCCGGTCTCCTCTCCAGCTTTTCCTCCTTTCTGCTCAGCTCCATCCTTCCTTGGGTGGGGGGGGAACTAGAACCTCCTCTTTTCCTGGGGACCACCCTGTTACCATTTAACAGCTCAGAAAACAACAAAGATTTATTCATTCACAGGTCCATGACAGCAGTAATCTGATGGATTCTCAGGGACGGCATGATCACCTGCCAGTGTGGCCCAGTCATGAGGCTGGCAAGTTAGTGTCAGCTGTTAATAGAAGACCCAGTCCCTCGCCACTAGAATCTCTCCATGGGGATGCTTGAGTATCCTTAGAACATGGCACCCATTTCTCCTAGAATAAGTGACCTGAGAGACAGGGAGATAGAAGCTATGATGTCTTGATGACTTAGCCTGGAAGTCCCACACTGTGGTGTTTGCAGTAACCATTGGATACACAGCTCAGCCCTCATCACTGTGGCTGGGACCACCCAGGAGTGTGAAGGTCAAGGCTGAGAGTCTTGGAGGTTGACTCCTCTAGCCAGTTACTTGGAAAGATTTCTTTGAATAACTACCTGTCCTAGCACAGAGCTAAAAATCTCAGCAAAGGTCTTTCTAAACCCTGGGAGATTATAACTGAGTTTGTGTCAACAGGGAAACAGAGATGTGAAACTTAGTGTAGATTTGACAGGTCACATGTGTTTTTGTTATTGGTGACACCTGTTAAATACACTGATTGGACATTGTAGTGGTTGCTGGTTTTAAAAATTCTCTGAAATAGATACCTGCAGTTACATGTATCTAGATTTTTCTTTCATCGCTTCGGTATTGTTGACATTATTGATTCAGATATGTTCATGAAATCTATATTATTTAGGAGGAGCTAACCAGCTGTTAAAAAAGACCATCCTTACCTGTGTCTATTGCAGGTGTCTCTTTCTTAATAACCCTGCCCCTTTCAAATGGCAGCTTCTTGTCCTTTAAGAACTGCCCATTTCTCTTCCTCAAATGTCCCTTTTTCCTTTTCTTTTCCCTTAACAAACTGCCATTTGACCTACAGTAAATCTTCATTTCTAACCCACCTAAGAAAAAAAAAAGACCTAAAAATGGTAATGTCTTAAATCAAGTAGAACTTTATCTTTAACTCATGTCACAGTCCACGATGGATGATGTTTCCTAGTCAGGGGTGGCTTTTCTTTTTTAAAAATAAAATTCATATTACTTTACAATAATAGATAAGTTTGGGGCACTTTAGACCTTGAAGTGTGTACATACCTCATTCTACCCAACACCAAAATTTTAGTGCTTTTCACCCTTATCAAATGGATTCTCTTACCCCTTCCTCTGGTAACCACCATATTTTTCTTAGAGTCTAAGAGTTACTAATGTCTTTTATGTTAGTTTGTTTTGTTTCTCTACATTTCATATGTGAATGACACTATGTGGTGTTTGTCTTTCACTTTCCGACTTATTTTGCTTAGCATGATCAATTCAAGTTCCATCCATGTCATAAAAGGCAAGATTTATCTCTTTAGCTAGCTGAGCAGTACTCCTTTATGCCTCACTTCTTTATCTAGTCACTCGTCAGTGGACTCTCAGGTTTGTTTCCATGTCTTGGCTGTTGTGAATAGTGCTGCTCTGAATATGGGGTGCATTTTTTCTTTCCAGATTAGTATTTTCATATTCTTTGGATAAATTTATAGGGGAGGTATTGTTGGGTCATATGATTTGTCAAGTTTTACTTTTTTAAGGACTCTCCCTACTGTCCTGTACCATGCTTGCACTGTCACATTTCCAAGTGGTGACTTTTGTTCATGCCCTAAGTCAGAGGTCAGAACTCTCCCCATCTTTTTCCACCTGCCGTCCCTGAAGGCATCGTTTGCATCCAGTCTGAGAAAGGGGGAATGGCCTGGAAATGGTAATACCGCTACTTACATTCTGTGGGGAGAACTTGTCATGAGGCCGTGACTGTCCAAGGTGGCTGAGAAGTGTGATCCCTCCTGGGGCAGCTGCTTTCTAGATACGAGAAGATCCCCTAAAATATAGGGATCAGGAGAACAAATGGACTTGGACAGAAAGGCAATCATCTCTACCTGAGATTCTAGACTTTACAACTTGGCTTGTCTGGGAACGGCATACTTTATGAGCCTGGAATTATGTATATGTGAAATTTTATGACAAAAGTTAATATTACTTTATGGGTAAAACGTTTAAAAATGTGGACTCAGCACACAGTCTCAGTCACACAGTAAAAATTTAGAATCCCATAATTACAAGCACAGTGGCTTAGTGAATTGTAAAGTATTTATAGTACTGATAAATGGGAGGCACCAATTTGGTCTGATAAACACAAATGCCCACCATCCTTCTTCAGGAACATTGTGAGGTCTTCAAGATAGCAACCTTTCCACAGGGATCAACTGGTCCTGTTTACTCAGCGTGTCCTTGGACTTATATTCTTTCGCTGTCCTACTAGGATTCTAATTTGCATACTGAAACCAAGTCTTTCATCCCTGCTATCAATGTGGTCATCATACAATGAGCCATTGTTGTTACCTTTGTAATCGTTGTCATCATCAGCAATGCCACTTAGCCAGCACTTACTGGGTCCAGGCATTGATTTATGTTTTGCTTATCTACTATCTCATTTAAAAATCCCCACTACCTTAGGAGATGAGTATATCACCCTGATTAGACTATTATGCTAATTGACTGTGAGATACTAAGACATAGTGATGGAATTGAGATTTAAATATATTCTGCTTGGTACAACACCCTTACCCTTGCTTCCATAATGTGGTGTACATCAGACTAAGAGCAATGAGATGTATTTGGTTAAATTAAATTACACGCTTCTTGATCCTTAAATTGTGTTTTCCTACTCCTGATAAAAATCATTCCTGATCCCAAGTATGGCTGTCTTGCTTCCAAACAGAGGCTTTTTTTTTTCTCACATGGTGCCTTTGCATGCTCATAAAATGCTTTCAACTACTTTTCCCCCATCCATTCTTTGAAACATGGGGCTCCTTTGTGAATAAATTTGCAAGCATTGTGTAGAAAATGGAGCACTGGGCAGTAACCCTGTTGGCTTTATAGAAGGGAATCCAATCTCCTGTGACAAAGAGTGGCAGGATTGATAATTCTTGTGAAGGCAGTATAGAAAGAATTCATCTATAACCAACTTTAGCAAGGCTTTTCATTCTATCTCACACTACCAACTCATAGGTAAACTGGTAAATGGATTCAGCTGATACAGATTTTCTCATTTGCTGGGCTTGCAAACCCATGTTGTCTTCGATAGTTCTTTTCTTGATCTAGTCTCATTGAATCAGTCTTCAAAAGTGGTGAAAAGAACAAGCTTTCAAATCAGACAGCTCTGGATTGGAATCATGGCTGAAAAACTTTACAGCCATGTGTAATATTTGAGAAATTACTTAATTTTTCAGTACATCAGTCTTCAGTTCTGTAAATAGAATTGATGATGCTGAAAGATTAAATAAAGCAAAACAAATAAAAATACTCAGTATATATCAGGAGACTGGTAGGTTCCTAATAGTATTGCTGTATTAATTTGTTCATAAACAATGTCAGCTAGGATATCAGTTAGAAATATAGCAAGCAACATAAAAGTGAGAAAAATCGCTAGAAAAACTACCATTGAGTTTTCTCACCTCACAGATATGTAGACTGATGACTGCAGGTGTTGGCTCAGGAACCCCCTGGCACTGGGGCCATCATCTCTGTGGTTCTCTTGGCTTTACCCTTTTGTTGGCAAGATAGCTTCTTCAGTGCCAGATACAACACACAGGTGCAAAGTGAGAGAAAGCGGGGGGGGGGGGTGTCAGCTGCACTTTTTTCTACATAGAATTATGCACCCACCCCAACAGTTTTGTGCTGATGACTCATTGGCCAGGCTATGTCACATGACCACCCCTCTTGGTAAAAGAGCCTGGGGAAGTGGGTGTTTAGCTTCCCAGATTCAACAGGGGACTGGGCAAGGACTCTGTTCATGGTCTCATTGGGGTACTTTAGGAATAGGGGGGCAAGAAATATGAAAGTGGAATGTACATGATGTTATGAAAGCAATGGTGGACACAACAGACTATACTGGCATGGGGCTGAGGTTTGAATAGCAGCTAGGGAAGAGCATTTGAGGATGATACTAACAAATGGATGGCAGGCAGAGAAGAAAGAGGGAGGTTCCAGGCAGCAGAAATGAGGTGAAATGAGATGTGGTATTTCATCATTTCATGTTTAGGATTTAGTTCTAAACATGTTTAGGAATTTGCTGGTGTGTGTGTGTGTGTGTGTGTGTGTGTGTGTGTGTGTGTGTGTGTGTGTATGTGTGTGTGTATGTGTGATGGTGTGCATGATTAGCTGGTGGTGGCCAACTGTTAATACTGGAAAGATTCTTTAGGACTAGAATTTAAAGCACCCTGTGCATCGCAAAAAGCAGTTTGGACTTTATTTTGCAGGTGGTGTAGGTACTCGATGGCTTTGCACAGGGGAGATAGGATGAACGTATATTTTGAATTGGAGGGAAGAAATTTTGGATGCAGGTCAGTGATGAGAGGGGATTCTGCTAAATCTGGGAAGAAAAAAGAGGAGACAGTAGACACCAGACCTATTTGGATGGTGGCTGTGACAAGACTTATCCAGAACTGCTTGAAAAATAAGAGAGGGAAAAGTTAAACCATTCTGAGATGTCTGGCTTGGGTACATGCTGATACCATGGAGAAGAGAGCAGGAATCCTGGGGAAGGGGCAGGCTGTGGGGAATGGGCACTGAGTTCTGTGTTCAGTATAGAGAGTCGAGTGGATGATGTGACTTCCTGTGACTGGCAATTCTAAAGGTCAGGAGAGAAGTTGATAAAGGTGTAGGCACACCCGTGTCCCTGATATGCCCTCCATTTCAGAATGTCTACATCCTGATTTCTTTCTTCTCTAAACATTTACATCTGACATTCTGTTTACTTTGTACAAAGCAGCAAGTTATCTTCCTTAGGAGAGCTTTCCAAAAAGATGATAACCACTAGCATGCTTTTCTTCTACAAAAACAGTCTGTGCTTGTTGTGAGAAAAATGAGAAAATGTAGAGGTAAAAATAAGCAGAGCAAAACACTCATAATTCCTTCTCCTGAGCAGTCATCATTGCCAAGATCTTCATATGTATTTCTTTAGCTCCCTTTTCTAGAGTTAGACACACACACACAAACACACACACAATCACACCTAAGTGACAACATTCTGTCTTGACAGTACTAAACAGTATAGTGTGCCGTGGCATGGAAAGACTTGTGGATGTTCCTCTAGTGGCATTGTCAGGATGAGTAATATTCCTCTCAATGTCCACATAATTTTAATTAAGTACTCCTTAAATGTGGGACTTTTATTGTTATTATTTTTAAAGATTTATTGATTTATTTATTTATGCATAGAAGAGCTGGGGTGCAAGCCAGAGGTGCAGGGGTGGGGCAGGAGTGGTGAGAGGACTCACCAGAGACAGAAAACAGGGCAGTAGAACAAGCAGACTGACTGAAATACACTGCTGAGGGGAGCAGCGGGCGAGGCAGGAGAGGTCTGCTGCGCCATGTGGGTTAGCTGCCTGGCCCGGGATCAAACTCAGGCCGCAGTGATGATAGTGCTGTGACTTAACGTGTAGGCCATTAGGGAGGCCCATTAATGTGGGGCTTTTAGATTGCTTCTAGTTTTTTCCTGTTATGAATGGGTTTCAGTGAACACCCTTGTAGATAAAAGTTAGTGCACTTTAGTAGATAAATGTTACAACACAGCTTTAGGAAAAATGTTTAGAAAGGAATCCCTGAGTTGTCTGATACCCTTCTGAGAGTTGCTGTCAATTCCCCCCGACCCAGCAACACACACTCCCAGAGGTCTCAGAGGCTCCCTGATGGAGTTCTTCCATTCACCTTCCACTTAACATGCCTCTTTGATCTTCTCTGCATGTGGTTTATTCTCATGATCCGGAGGGTTTCCTGAGGAGCCACCAAGGGAGAACCAGGAAAAAAGGTCACCCTGAAATCTGACTTGATCATGCATTTCCAGTAAGGAAGGGGGTGGGGGTGGGGCTTCAGGGGCTTGCCACTGAAGCTGTTATCCTCTGAAATCAAATAGAAGAAATCTAGGATGGGTGGCTTAAGTTACATTCGTGAAATAATTTCCTGGAATATAGGCTATTAAGCTTTGAAATGTGTTTCTTGCTGTGAATTGGGAATCTCATATGAAGACCTATAAGGATTTTTAGAATCTCTGCTGGCAGAGGTGGTTAAGTGAATTTGTGTTCAAAAGAGTTGCTCCTCTCTGTGACCTCTCTGGGCCATTGCTAAGGGTATGAAGTTACTTCTCAACCTGGGAGACATGCCTTTACCCCAAGTTTACTGTGCTTTGTTCACGAGATTATCGTTAAGCCCGTGTCCCGGGTATGCTTGTGTGAATCACTCTGTGAGGAGATTGAAATCTGAAGTTATTTTTCCACTTCAATTCCTTTGTCCATGAATAGTGCTTCTGTAAGAAAGGAGATCATTGTTGTTTATTGTTACTACTTTTGTTTTCTTAGAGCTGGAAGCTTTTTCTATCAATACAAATTCCAATTCCTTACGGAAGATCAGAGTCGCATGTAATCTGTATATCCTGGGTTACTGTAAGTAACACTATTTTCAACTGCCTGCAAAAATCACTTCAATTCTAATCTGTGTCTCCATTTTATATTTTGAGTTTCTTTAGATATATTTTCCTGTTTCCTCTCTCTTTGGGGCTAAACGCCTGAAGGAGAAAGTACTGGCAAATAGCCGAGTATCTTTTTCCTCTCAATAAAAGACCACAGAAGGTGCCTGAGGAGATTTAAACATTGGGGAAACTAAAATGATCATTTTAATTTCCTCTTCTGGGACTGTTTTACATTTTGGGGGCCTTTGTGGGCCTCTTCTTCTTCTTACTTTCCTGTAAGTATTTGTCAGTAAGAATGAACTTAACTTTCTTGTACTACAATGAGGGCGAACTGTGATTAGTAAATGGAGAAGGTAGGGGTCTTGATTCGGGGAAATGTGTCCACATTAATGTTGGATTTTCATCACTGACATCTTCATCAAGTTGCGGAGAGATAATTAAAAGGTAACTAAATGCTGTGTCTTTTTGGATTTTGTGTGCAAAACAGTAAAATGGGGGATGCCAGCTGTTCCCCCAAGTCCCTGGTTTTTGAACTTGTGACTGGGTCTCGGGCCCACACTGACTGTGAGTTTGTGGCGCTCTGCTCCTGACAGTGGCCAGAGGCATTAGGGCACAGGCCTTGAAAATAAAGATGTCAGTTTTGCCAAAAAGGGACCATGGGACAAATAACTCATCAGCTGGAACCAGTGCAAACCCGCACCCCGGGGAAGCAGGACGCTGGGCCTGGAGGCCTGTGGTCTCTTCCGGCTCTCAGGCGTGGGCAACGCCCCGTCAGCCTGGGTTTCCCGGGGTTGGTTAGACGAGCTCCTCGGAGAGTCAAGGACCCACCGTTCCTTTTAAGGCCTGCTGCTCATTGACTGGATTTTTCTGTGTAAGCAAGACTTTTTCACATCATTTTCTCATATGTGTGAAAAGTGCTAATAGGAATACATATTTCCAAATTACAGACACATTCAGATAAGCACTCAGAATCAAGAATTATAAAAATTTTAGTGCTCCAAATGAGTACATTTGAATACTCCAATTTGAGTACATTTAAGTGTCACTTTGAAATCACCAAACAAACCCAAATTGGTGAAATGAAGTGGACATTGATGATTAGTAAGTTCCTGGATTTTTAAAAGAATTGAATCACTCAGTGCTGAAACAGCTCATAGGAAGTAACTGACTACTTGGTTGAAAACCCAATAGGTAGACAATGAATAAGTAAAAGAAAAGAATTAGGGAAAGGGTCCTATCTGCTGTGAGTTGCCAGGTTCAAGGGAAGCTGAAAAGTTGGGTGAAATACAGAGTCTTCTAGCGAGGCTTTGTGATTTTACTATGTTAAGCCTCCCTCTTGATTTTTGTTCATTTTCTCTTTTTAATCAGGGAAATGCTGTTCAATTCTCCTCTTCCAGAGAGGCACCTGTTCTGATGCATCCCTCCCTAAAGATACATATAAAAGATGTCCTCTTGTTTTGTACTGTATACTGTGGTTCTCATTGGTGCCTTATTTTACCCAGAACTACACTTTTATTATCTACCCATGCTTTGTGTGTAGCTGGTGTGCTTCGAACAGCCGTGTAGTATTCCACCTGGGCACACACCATGTTTTACCACTTCATTTCCCTGGTGGCAGGTGTGCAGAGTGCCAGAGTTCCCAGCTGTAATAGGCAGTGCTCCATTGTGTCTTTGGAGGTATATATTCAGCCATGGAATACCTGGTTACAGCATATTTGCCCAGTGTAAATAGCACTACATTGTTCCTTGAGTGGTTCTATCTGTTTATATTATATCAACAATGCAAGCAGGTTTATGAGAATCATGCTCACCATTATTTGAAATTGTTCCTCTTTTGAAATTGGCCACCTTAATGGGATTTAGATGAATTTCTCTTATTAATAGTAAATTTGAGCATCCATCTCTTCTAGTATTTGTTAGCTATTGGAGTTCCCCTTCTTTGGGCTGTGTGTGTGTCAGAGAGTGTGTGTGTGTAATTTTGGAAAATATGATGATGTGAGTTTGGAAGAAGTCCTATTTCTTAATAGCTTTCTTATCTCTCTGAAGGAGTAAGCTGTTAGCCTTATTAGTAACTCACTCTTAGTAAAGACAATTAGGAGGATAGCTCCACACCTACCCACACTAGATAGAATTAAAGTCTTTGTTTCCACCAGTTTCTAACAGGCAGAAAAAATTTTCAGGTTTCCCGCTGGAGCTAATTCAACACAATTAATGTTAGTCTGAAATCAGAGGCTCTTAATTTCTCATTTGACCTGCTGCTAATCTATTGGGTAAATTTGTTTAAGATTTTGTCCCTCCATTCTGTCATATTTTAAATACATAATGGAAATAGAAACTTCCAAACCACAGACTCATGCAAGCGTCTCACATTAATATTAAGCATTATAAAATGTCCCGCTTTCCAGGTCTGCCACTCAAGGGGCTTGCAAGTCATCTTTCTTGTCCACATGACCACAAAAGAACTGAACAAATTGAAAATCAGCAACACTTTTTAGATTCATCAAAGAACTGAGGTCAGGGGGCAAATAACTTCCATTCCCCCCTCCTCCCCCCCCCACTCCACACACCAAAAAACATTAAAAACAACCTAGAAAGACAGGGAAATATAGGGAATAACTCCTCATCAGAGCTGAAAGCTTGGAGGGAACAAGTGCCGGAGCAGGCAAACCTCAATTATAATTGATGAATTGCTGGAGTCTCAGTGCAGAAAAGTTTGAGTTAAAAATATAGGGTGCCCCTATATTCCTCCTATAAGTGAAACCATCTGATATTTTTCTTACAACAAAATTAGCAGGCAACTATAAATCAGAGACATTCTGCAAGGGAGGGGGAGGTAGAGGAATCAAATCAGGGGAGAGAAGAGCACAAGGGACTATGGCGATGGTTCATGGGAGAATTGGTGGTGGGAAACCCACGGGGAATACACCTGAAAGGAGAAAGCATACAAGCATGCGTTGTACAAAAATGAATGATGATGCAAAAAAAAAAATATATATATATATATGTATATGTGTGTGTGTGTGTGTATAAAGAAGTGGCATGATTTAAAAAAAGTCCAGGGTATGTGTGTGGGGTGGGGGCGTGAAGGGATGTAGTGGGGACAGGACTTGGTCTTAGGATGGCTACACAATTTTGTGAGTTTTACCTCCCAGGGCCCTATCAATTCCTCACAGTGAAGATGGGAGGAAGGTCCCCTGTTTCCTACAGAATATCAGAAAACTCTACATTTTGAAATATACCAGAAAGTTCTATTTTTCTTAACAAGGCCTGTCTTAAAAAACAGAACAAAAACAAACAAACCCAAACATTTGACCAGAGTCCAGCTGACTGATGGTCTGTGAAAGTCTAACCCATGTGGGAGAAGGAAGCTCCCCCTTGCCTTCCTGTCTCATGCAGAGCGTGTTGTAGGGCCCGAGAAAGGTAGGCAGAAGCTCACTGCACGCCGGGGGCCTCTTCGAGGGTTATAGAATGAGGGTCTATAGTTCCCACTGCATCCTGCCACCGTGTCACCAAAGGTCTATTTACTGCAGTTCCTTTTACCTATTACATGCTGGCTGCCTTTCAACAGAATACCACAAGGCATACGATAAGGCAAACATCAGTTTGGAGAGAGAGAAAGCGTCAGAACCAGACCCAGCTATGGCAAGGAATTATCAGGCTGGATTATGATGAGGATGAATATGCTAAGGACTCTAGAGGAAAAGTAGTCAGGGCCAGAGGGGTCATATAAGCAGAGACGAAATTCTAAGAAAGAATGAAAAGGAAATGCTATAAATCAAAACCACTGTAAACACAAGGAAGAATATCTTTGGTGAATTTATTAGTAAAACTTGCTTAAGTGTCTCTACATGTTATGCGTGCATTTCAGTGTCCTTTGGAAATTATAAAACAAGTCTAAACCTTTGTTATGTCTGTGAAAAAAATTGCTTTTCACCTAATACATTCCAATCCTGGTTATGTTGTATTTTTACTTTAAACCGTCCAAGGGTGGGAATAGAGAGCTTGTGAAGAAAAAGGAAAGGAAGAGCACCCATTGCAACTCTGGAGACATGATGTACAGGTGAAAGTTTATTCTGGGTGAAACCAGCAAGTTGTCCTGTAGAAATTATCTGATGAAAAATATTTTTGCTTTAATAAAGATGAATCAGACTGTGGCAAGAAGGATTCTGGTTTTTGTTATAGAATTTGGATACCTAAAATTTGGGACAGGGAGCCTCCCTGGTGGTGTAGGGGTTATGTCTCAGCACTATCAGGCTATCACCACTGCAGCCTGACTTCCATCCCTGGCCAGGGAGCTGACCCACATGGCACAGCAGACCTCTTCTGTCTCGCCCGCTGCTCCCCTCAGCAGTGTATTTCAGTCAGTCCTCCTGTTCTGCTCCCCACTCTGTCTCTGGTGAATCCTCTCACCCTCCCAATGACCCCCCACCAACCGCACCGCTTGCCTATACCCCAGCTTTTCTATGCATAAAATAAATAAATACATCTTTTTTAAAAAAAATTGGGAGTTGTGAATATGAAAATGATAGGAAGTGAAATGTTCTAAAATACTAAAATATTTTACTTGTTATTTATGACACTTTATTTTTCATCAGTATATTTTACCTAACTCTTTTCCAGAGAAACTTTGTATTTTATGCACCATTGCTGTTTGATTTTAATAGACAATAGCCAGTAAGTATATCTGGTTTATGCAGAGATTGCAAATTAGAGAAAAAGTAGGACAAAAGTGACATATTAGAAGCATTTTATAATATATCAGGATAGTAGCAAGGCACATCATTAATATCATTAGTTTTATTTTATTACATTTTTAAATGGGATCATCAAAGACATATTCTTGTGCAACTTTTGTCAACCACATTTCATGGGCCTCTTTCCCAGCCATCACAAATAGATTTATCTCATTCTTTACCCATTTTATGCATAGACTATCATTTGTTCAACCACTGCCCTATTTATGCCATCACCTATTTATTTGCTTTTAGGGAGAGTGTTATGCTAAATATAATTACACAATATATCTTTAAATAGTCATGCTGGTATTTCTGTAAGGTACATTATAAATGTGAAATTACAAAGTCATGGATTGTGAACATCTAACATGTTGATAGTAGCTGTCAAATTCTCTCCAAAAAGAATGTTCTGACCTCCTTTCCTCTAAGAGGAAAGTGCCTATTTTTCACACATTTGCCATCACCCAACATTATGAATCATTTTAATTTTTGTTAATCCAATAGACTTTAAATGGTATTTGGAGGTTTCTGACTTAAAATGGTGAATTGATGACCTCTTTCCCCTTCCATTAAAATTACAGAAGAAAATGTTTCTAAAAAGAGCGAAACCATAGGGAGAATTGGTAAAAATCCTGTCTGTGGCCAGACTTTTTTTTTTCAAAGATTTATTTCACTTATGTATGCATACAAGAGCTGAGGTGTAGGCCGGAGGTTTGGGGTTGGGGGTGAGAGAATTCACCAGAGACAGGTTGGGAAGCAGAACAGGAGGATCAACTGAGATACACTGCTGAGGGGAGCAGCGGGCGAGACAGGGGAGGTCTGCTGCGCCATGTGGGTCAGCTCCCTGCTCGGGGATCGAACTCATGCGGCAGTTGCTTCCGATAGCTTCATAGTGCTGACACTTAACCCCTTGCATGACCGGGGAGGCCCAGTGGCCAGACCTTTTGAAGAATATGTGGAAGATAGAAAACAGATGCCATTGGACTGATGGAAAAAACTCAGCAGAAACCACCACCCAGAGCAGCTTAGCCTGGTTTCAGCAGAGCTGGAGGGGGACAGGGAGCAATCCACAGACACACTGATTGCGTCGAACTGTACCCACAGGCTTCACATTTGGGCCCTCCTTCTAACCTTATTCAGTTTGAATGGCTCATAGGAATGGAGTATTGCCCTTGAGCTAAGGTTGAAGGATTGCTTCTTAGATTAAGTAATTTGTCTTGGGACAGATTCCAGTGAGTCTATGAGTGAACTGGAGATGTGTTTGCCAGAAATCCTAATCTCCGCACTGGACATGGTCAGGAAAACAAAAGAAAATACAAGTGTCCAGGAAGGAAATATAACAAGCGATTCTATTGCAGAGGCAATTGTGGCCCCCCCACAGCCACAATTTGGCTACAGTGGTTGCCTGCTCCATGCCCAGGTGCACTGTAGGGTGCACTACAGCCCATACTTCATTGTCCCTTCCAGAACCTGCACTCAGCATTTCCAGTTAAGGGACAGATAATTGTGGAAGCAAATTTATAGATATTAAAAGTAAATTCATGCTAACTCCCCTAAACCTTATATTTGAGAATATGAATAGACAAGAGGAAAAGCACCAGAACAGAGCAACTCATGTGAATGAAATAGAAATAATTCAAATGTCGGGAAACAATTCAAATTAGTGACCTAATAAAGTAAATAAAGATCTTTCATCCATGAAACAGGTAAGAGTTCCAAAAATAAAAAAGTAGATTTCTGGCATTAAAAAAAAACATCAATGGATGGGCTACCCAATAAAGTGAATGGAGCCGAAGATCATGTTTATATTCTTGAAGAAAGAATCAACGAAATCTTCCATACTGTCTAGTAATAAAAGCAGGAGTCAGAAGATCGGGTAATAGTGCTATAAGTTAAATGCCAGGGGTTTAGGCATCCAACATGATTATGATGGGAGTTACAGAAAGAATAAATGAAAATGAATAGAAGAGAGAACATGGCTAAAAATAATAAAACTGTCTTTAGTAAGAGAAACCTAATACTTTATATTGCAAGGTTACAACGAGTGAGTGTGTAGTAGAATGAAGGAAGAGGAAACTAACAGCTAGTGGAATGGACTAGTTTTTTGTCTGTTCAGCCTTTTTTCCTTTTGGTAACTAAAAACTCCATCACACACTAGCACTGACCAGTTAATGGTTCTTAGAGGATTCATGAAGAGATGGGGCGAGATCGGCTTTGCCCTGTCCGAAATCTCTAGTCCTTGAAGATTCAGTGACTGTGAAATAAAATGGTGACATTTTGTTGTTTAAGGAGAATTTCAGACTGAGAAAGAACCCAGGTCTCTCAGGAGACCAGGTCTGAGAGATGGGAAGAAAGAGACCCAGACCTGATTCCGTTGTTTAAACCTTCCAAGTTGCCATAGCTGGGTTTCCCATGAAAAGAGAATAGTTTGAGATGGGCTTCTATCACAAAAGTCATGTAATATACTTAACATATCCTAAATGAATTCTATTAATATAATGATAAAGATCCTCAAAGCTTCTAGAGAGAAGAAGAAACAAATTACTCACCAAGGTATAAGAATTCGAATGATGGCCTCCTTTTTTTGTCAGCTACACTGGATGGGGGGAAGATAAATACCCAGTGCTTGGAGGGTGGTGGAAGGTTTTGAAGCTACAATTTTTTCATTAAGCCACATTACCAATCAAGCATGAAGGCAAAATATATTTTTGGATGTACTGGAGTTCAGGATGTTTGTGAAAAGATTGTAATAGCAAATATTTCATCACGAGAAACAGGAAAAGACTTAGCACTAAAGGAAGCTGGAAAAAAGGTAAGCAGTCAGTTGCAGAGGGACCTGAAAACATCTTCAGTTGGATGTGATTATGTATTCCTTATATTTGACTTCTCTTGGTTCTAAAGTGAACTTCTCTTGGTTCACACTTACATAAATGATAACTACTCTGTATTGGTTTTCCATTTTTAGAAACAACCTATATGGACAAAGCACAGAAGAAGGACTTAGTGGTCTAAAGGCACAATGTATATGCTTTGAATGTAGCATTGCAGATGGAGACTGCGATTTTCTTGAAACAATCGTAAAATGAATTTAACTCTTTTTTAAAAATCTGGTGGAGTTGGCACCTGAATAGAGAAATGACTGATTTTCCACATTAGAAATGTGGCAAAGAGAAGATGCGGGCAGATGTATCAGTTGGGAATGTCACTGTGTTTGACTGACACAGTCACTGACTGGCTGGGACTAGTGTTTGTTCTCTAGGAAAGTATTTGCCCTCAGACTTACATCATCCTCATTATCCTCCCTCCTGAGCACGCTTCACTACTCAATATTGAATATGTAGTTTTGTTGTTGAAGTGGTTTTGGTTAGATGTTGCATAATGGACTCACTTTTCTGGGAAGGAGGAGTATATGTGATAAAAAGATGCTTTTTTAATGGGCTGGTGCTTGTGTCTTAAATATTTAAAAAGAGAAAGGGAGGGAGAGAAAGCTGAAATGTTCCACTTTCATGTTCCCCATTTGCAATTGGTGTGAAAGTGCTTTGCCTCTTTTCAGAGAAAGAGTCTAACTTGCAAAGTGCATAAACAACAGGAAAAAGAAACAAAAAAAATGCTAATTGGTGATTAAAGGAGCAAAGTTCAATATATTTTGACTGTACAGAAAAAGCTTACATTCTCAAGAACAAACATTTTCTAATGAGGTCCAAAGACAACAAGGGCAAAAAAGAAAATGGTTTAGTAAAGACTTTTTAATAATTGAAAATAACTAGGAAGAAATAAAGTTAGTTTTAAGACTCGATGTATACCAGACAGGTTTAACTGGTTGAAAAATGAAAAAAAATCAGCCTAAATACTAGGTTGTTTCTGCCCCATTGGAAACAACTTTCTCTAAATCATCATTTCTTTCTCAACAGCCACCACACAGCTATAATTTGATTTCTGTGACTGTAAATATTACAAGGGGGAGGAAATAGAAAACCTCCAGGACAGGAAATGGACTTGATTACGGGCCAGGGTTGGGCAAAGGAGAAGAATGCACGGAGGACCAGAGGGGTGTGCGGTCAGCTGCTAGGGCAGGCGCCAGCTCTGCTGTGTTGCCGAGAGACTCTCTGAGCTCCACGTGCGATGTGAGCATCACGAATTAGAGTCACAGATGAAGAAGCACAGAGAATGTTTTAGAAATTGATGTTTTTAAAAAAGAATGCTCCAAAAAACCTACTTCCCTAGAATCAAGTTCCTTAAAAAGAAAGAATGCTCTATGAAAAGTCATGGGAAGTAAAATGGGAAAACAGAGAAGCTTTGCAGGGCTCTTAAGTGTGTGTGTTAACACTGCTGGGTAATTATGGTGACTGGCTTGTAAGAGAGAACATTCTGGAGATTTATCAATAATACCACCTGAGATAGCTATTGGGAATCTCTTTATGAGCCCCAAATGAACAAATGTATCAACAGACATACTTGATTTACACAAAAGTACTGGAGTCTATTGAGAGAGGACGACCATCCCTCAAATAATAGCTGATATTTAGACAGTCCTTAGTCTCTACCATCCACTGTGCTAAGTGCTTTTGATGTATCTTCTCTTTTAATTCTCACTACAGTCTTAAGAAGTGAGGGGTCTTTTATAGATGAGGCTTCAAGAGATTAAGTGACGTGCCTAAGATCTCACTACTATGTGGCAGACTTGGTGTCTTTGTCGGCTTAGGCTGTTACAATACCATAGACTGTGTGGCTTAAACAATAGACATTTATCTTTCCCCTTTCCTGGAGGCTGGAAGTCCATGATCAAGGTTGTGGCAGATCTTTTGGTTTCCCTCTTTGTATAAGGACGCTAATCTTATCATGAGAATTCTACTGAATTGAAGCCTAATTATCCTCCAAAGGCCATCACAATGGGCAGTAGTAGGGCTTCAACAAAAGAACTTTGGGAGACACACACATTCAGTCCATGACCCTCGGTGTTTGACCCCAGTCCTACTGAACTTATTGCCATGCTCTGAACCAGTATGCTACTATTATGGCTGCAGTGATTCTAGTATTATAAGTAGTATTTTCACTCAGTAAACAGCAATTTTATAGATCAGATGCAAGGGGTAACTAATAACATCAAGGACTTACATTTCTTTATACCTTGGTATCAAATAAACTAATAATTAGTAAATAAAAATCAAAATAGCAACTGTAGTTTCTGAGTACTTAATGCATGCTGGATAATGTGATTTACATATATCATCTCATTTAATTATATTATCAACCTGGGAGACTTTAAAATGATTAAGGAGGCAAGTCAGAGACAGACAGCATGGGTCCCAGATGCACCATTTCCTACCTTGGTGTCTTTCAATTTCTCTGAACCTCAGGGTCCCCACACCGTGACCTTTATCAGAAAGAGGTGAGCCTCAAATTGCTAATCAGAATAATATTTGGAACATATTAATTGCTTGAGTGTTAACATTTTTAAGTTATTATTGCAATCCATAGGTGAGAAAACTGAGATTCAGAGAAGTTAATTAATTTGCCAAGGGCTATCGTATAGGATCTGTATAGCAAAGCTGAGATTCTAATCTCTATATGCTTCAGACCTCAATCTTTGCTCTTACACCCTCTGCTGTCATGCCATCCTAGAGCTTGGCCTTAAAACTCATTTTCCTGAGGATCATTCCGAATGTTTCCCCCTAATTTAAACTCCAGCACAGGTATTCTATGAGCAGGTTGTCTGGGGTGTCTGGGCATGTCAAGGTTAAGGCAATGAATAAATTAGGAAATCGACACAGTTGCAGGTGACCCATTTTTAAAGATTGAATTTTAAAGCACTTCGTGTTCAAAGGAAACTGGATTAAGTGGAACTGTCCTGTTTTGCTAAAACACGGACCATCTATCTGAAGAAGCATTTAGAATATTTTCTTTCCAATGGTGGCTTGCTCATAAATGCATAATGTTAAAGAAGGGAGCAGAGCTTTTAGTGACTTGGAAGAAAAAAAAAAAACTACAATAGAGTCTATAATCCATATCCAAAGCACAGACTAGCATGAAGAAGTACAAATAAAGTATGTCCTGAATTGTTCTATAATGGAGAATCTCTTTGTAAGGTTGTGTTAAAGGGTGGTGTAATGAGCTCTTTATAGGTTAACTCAAATGCCCTCGGGCTTTAATTTTCTTCATTTTAGAAATGTTTTGGGAAACCATGGACTATCGGAGACCATGAATTGCATAAATGTGTGCATTTAAATAAAAGGAAAAGAGTCTCACTCACCAAGTCGCAATGTCCAGAATTTCTTGCCTCAAACCTTCTGGGGATCTTGTCACAGGATGACATTAATTTTGTGAATTTGTCACATTCTGGGAACAATCTCAATCGCCTCAGAAGACTCATCTGTCAGCACGCTGCTATTGGCATCTTAGGTGTGGACTTGTACATTCACCAACTCTAGAAACCAATGGATGAATGGAAAGGGAGCCCTGCTTGCCCCAAGGGTAGATGCACGGCCATTAGCCAACCAAGATCTCCCTCTAGGCACAGCCAACAAATTATCACATGCTGGTTGTGAAGCTGGAACTGGCCAAAAGGAGTGAGTTATATGATTGAAAGATTGAGAGGCATCATAGGCCCACACACCCAAGACCAGCCCCTAGGACCAGATTTCTTCCGCAGGGCTCTTGTGGGCAATGCCCCTGGGATTGCTGAGCGTGACCTTAGGCGAGTTATTCGCCTGATTGTGCTTCATGTTCCCAGGCTCTGAAATTGTGTAAGTGGTTTAGCAAAGTACTTGGCTCATGAGAAACTATCAGCATTTCCCCCTTTGTGCTTCAGATAGTCAACAGGCTCCTTTCTTCCCAGAGAATTTGTTCTGTCCCTTTCAAGTGATGCTATATCCGCCTGTGATTTCAAGTTTAACTCATAGAAAACCAAAACATTTTCCCTGAGTTCTCATTGTTTCGGGATAACAAAAGCAGTGCCAATGGGGCTTAAAACTTTTTTTAATTTAAGGATGGCCATGTAGCCAAGTTAAAAATTGTTTAGGTCCTCCCATTGATGATAAAACACAAAAGCATGCAGCATCCTGCAAAAAGTCGGTGGAAAGGGTACTTGTCTATAGAAACCATCTTTTAACTTCCAAAAGACGAATGTATCCGCTGGTGCTGTTCTTTTTTCTTTTCCCCCCTTCCTTAAATATTTGTGTTGAGATAAAAAGCATCGCCTTTTCTTGAATTTTCACAAACATGTTTTGCTTTCCTATGGAACAGAAAGCAAACATCAGCTGGCTGCATTCTGCCTGGTATTTAAAACTACACTTGCAGGGAACAAGGAGAGGAGAACTGGACCTTCACTCTGAAGAGACAATTGATAACAAATGACACCTGCTTTTGATATCCATTACTGCGCATGCAGCATCTAATTAGGCTGCCTTGGGCTTTAGCTTCGTATTAGAAAACAGCCCTCTGGAGGTCTCCTACCTCTTTTCCGCTTGGCCCCACACTATGGACGTAGGAGACAGCATCATCCCCTGTTTGGGGTCAGACATTTGCTGGGGAAGTGTGTGAGCCAATCTCTTTGGCAGAAAGGAAAGCTATTACCTCTGGTGATGTGGAGTGAGACTCATATCTAGTATTTTATTTTGAATGTTTGGCGACCGTTTACTTGTTTTCATTCAAATCGAGGAGCTAGAGTTTCAAAGTAAATCATTTTCCTGTTATGAGTCTTGATTTCCAGTGCTTCCCCTTGACGTTTTTGTGAAATGTGTTATCCTGGATTAGTACAGAATCAAGCACCAATGTCTCAGTTTAAATATCACACAGCTGTATTAACTTTTTATGAGATGAAGCTGAGCTGCAAAACATTATGTATGGATTTTGGAGAGGATTGTTTCTGACTGGTGAGTTACGATGTCTGAGTTTTTATATATAGGACTAGAGCTGGGCTGATCGGATTAATGCATTTTAGGCATATAAACCTGAATTATAAAGAGGGAACTATGTTCTCTTTGCAAGCATTTCTTTGTAGGTAATGGTGTAGCTGGATGAGTTTTTTAAGCTATTGAAATCTACTCCGGTTGATTGGAAAAGGCTTATATTTCTTGATTCCCTGGGATACTAATATGCATATCTCTAAAAGGAAAAGGAGCATAATGGCCTTGCCAGGGCTGTCTGTAGTTGATGGCGCACCCAGCGCCATCACATCCCGGGCAGCACTCAGCGTGATTAGGAACTGTCACAATACATTTAGCCCTCATCGGTTAGAGAGCCGGTCTAGGGCAAAGGTCATTCTCTACAGCAAAGCGGCCATTTAGTGCTTTTATTTGCGCTAATGGTAAATGATAGTTAATGAAAATCATTTATAAACCTTGTCCAAACCAGTGTTTCTCTACTGAAAACGGTGGCTGGCTGCCTCTCGGAAGGACTGTAATTGCAATACGGTGGACGCCATGTGATAGTAATTGGGCTCACAGCTTAATGAACTCTGCGTTCGGGAACTCATTTCCACAGGCTGGGAACGCAGGCTGAGGTAACAGCCTTCCCTGAGGGGGGGGTCCTACAGCCACCTGGTTGAGTCGACCTTTGTCACTTGGCACTTTGAAGTGAAATATTATCACCTTTGAGGTGATGTGCCCAGTCTGAGGCCTCATACTTTTGGATCATGGTTGACACCTACCCTAATGATGATGAATAGCCTTTTCAAGTATACTAGTTGTTTTAAAGGTCATTTAATCTTTATGCAGCAGCTTCATTGAAATTTTATCCTTCTTTTATACCTGGCATTCATTTTGAGGGGCATGGAGAACAGACATCAGAAGTTGATGAGAAACAATTTAATTGGCACCTCTCTTCATAGATTCCCATTTTACTTCTTAATCCCACCTCCCCCATCCATTATACTTCTTTCCTGATAGTTGAGGTAAGGTTTCCTCTGGTGAAATGCAGCGCTTGCAGCTTCTTGGATGGATTCCGTTCCTTCATTCATCACAAGACGTCTGGCTCCTCTCTTTCTTTTAAATTCCGGTGTCTGAGGAGAGAGAATTGTCACCTGCCTGAAGGACTAGTATTGGCATTGAAGTATTTCTGAAACTTGCAGCAGTCTGCAGAAGTCTCAAAAGTTTTAGATAATTATACAGAACTACTGATAGTAACTAACATTTATTGAGTACCTATTATGGGCTAAACTCTGGACTAGGCGTTGGACGTGAGTGGACTCATTTACTCTTTTAAGAAACCTGGGAGGTCCATGGGTCTCCCCACTTTACAGATGAGTAAAACAGGAAAGAGAAGTTGACCCATTTTGCCCAAAGCCAGACAGTTAATTAACAGGGCTGCTCCTACCCCAGGTTGCGCTGGGTAAAAATTGGGGAAAAGGATGCTGAATCTGGTGATGGCTTGACATGCCAGAGAGGATTCTGGCCCTTCCTCGGGTGCCCTGGTTCAGTGCCCACTACATGCAGCCTACATAGCACCGTTACTGGTGAGTGACAGATGTCGACTTCAAACCACAGCAGAGACAGTGCTGCTTGATGGAAATAGAATGTAATTCTAACTTTTCTAGTAGCCACATTTTGAAAGCAAACAACAACAACAACAACAAAAAAAACACAAGCAAAAAAAAAAAAAAAAACCCAAAACAAAAACAAACCAATCAGGCAAAGCTTTTTAGGAAAGCATTTTATTTAACCTAATATATCCAAAAAACTGTTTCAACATGTCACCCTTATGAACATTGTTGAGGTATTTGTACTTTTTATTTTTGTTGCCTAATCATTGAAATGCAGGGGACATTTTATACTTATCGCACTTGTCAGCTAGGACTGAGCCCATTTTCAACTGTGCTCTATCGCCACAGGTACCGTGGCTTGGAGAATGCAGCTTTGGAGAATGAGATCTAGACATATAAGACTTAACCACGGCCTTTTTACTGGTCCTGAAGGAAAAGACTGAAGACACTCAAACTATCCTCATTTAAGAAACCTTATGAGAACTAAGCGGAGCAGAAATTCAAACATGGTTCCTTCAGGCTGCTGTCAGTGTAACTGTGAAAACTTTGGTTTTGCATGCAAAGGGCCTATCAGCACTCTTATGATGTCACATCTGGATGATACAGAGCCTGTGTATCTATATTAATGGGTTGTCAAATCCTATGGATCCTTTAGTTCCATTCCTTCTGTCCTTTGCATTTCATAGGACAAGAGTGTGTGGGGTGGGCAAAGAACTTCTCAACTTATCACATCTCTAGTAAAGTAATACAGTCTGAAGTTTAAAGACATTTCTCGATGACTGGTTCTGAAACTTCAGATGATGTTTATACTCTGTAGAGTTAGTCAAAATAACCAGAGGCACAGAAATGCAGGTTGAATCCAGTTTCTCATCTACTTGCAGTGCCTGCTAGCTGATTTAATCAATTAAATTGAGTTTACAGAATTATTTTCTTAAATAATCTACTTCATTTTTTTGCTAATAGGGTATGAATCCGACTGAATATCATTAGAGTATGACTGGTCATATCTTTTTGGAGAATGTTCAAGATTCTTTTGAAACTCTCTGGAAGTGATGACATCACATGAAAGGATTTTTAGAGCTTTAATTGCTAGTTGATTATGACGAGTGCAGTCTGGGAAACCTGCCATGTGACAGAGAGAGGCACTTGCTGCTGTGGTCTGGTTCTCTGCAGCAAGGACAGCTGTACATTTTGTGGCATTATGGGAAGAAGACAGGCACGAGGGTCATAGGTTTGCTATGACCTCTCCCAGTTTTCCTGTCAAACAGGAGAATGAGCCTGCTTCCTGTGATTGCCATGAAGAACTAATGAGACCTTATGTTCTCTGCCCTGTGCCTGGCAGAAGGTTGATAGTCCCCAAATTGCAGCCAGCATCATTGCTAATGGGGCTGATTGGTACTTCTTTTTGAGTTGATTATATTTTTCCCTGTCAAAAAACATAACTATTCATATTTAGGGTTTACTGTTAACAAAAATCTACCCTCTACTGCAAGGTCATGATCCTTCTATATAGTTTGTGTTATCAGAAACACCATAGTATCTTTCCTGGAAAAAGAATTCCAGGGCCTCCCTGGTGGCGCAGCGGTTAAGTGCTGCCCTGTGGAGTTGTTGGCAGCAGCCATGCGAGTTGGACGCCCGGCCGGGGAGATTCCCACATGGTGCGGCGGACCTCTCCTTCCTCGCCCGCTGCTCCCCTCAGCAGTGTATTTCTGATCTGCCTGTTCTGCTCCCCATTCTGTCTCTGGTGAACCCTCTCGCCGCCCCACACCTCTGGCCTGTACCCCAGCTTCTATGTATAAATAAATAAATCTTTAAAAAAAAAAGAATTCCAGAAAAAGAAGAGAAGTTACCACAATAAATTCAGATTAAGATGACACGAATTACATAATTGTATTAGATAAAAAAATTGAACTATTAACATCAGGGGAAAGGTTGCCCAAAAGCAACAAGCATATTTATGTTTTCCCTGCAAAATAGTGTGAAGATATATATATATATAAAATCTCTTTTCTTTTTTTCCTGTTTTCCCTTTTTTATGCTTTTCTCCTTCCATTACTTCCTTCTTCCTTAGAAGGATATGGGTTAAGTTGATTGGAAGTTTGGGCTTTGTGTGTGAGACAGAGAGTCCTGTGACTAGAATTTTTAGTCATTGACCAAGGTGGGAGGTGTACTAGGGGAATATTTTTATTCAATGAGCACTGTCACACACAGCCACCAAGGCCTGCATAAAGGGCACATGACCTGCACTGCTCCTGATCTTAATCTGTGTCTGTTGTTGCTCTGTGCTGCCCAGCTCTTTGCAGGGGCTACCGAATGCCTTTAACAGAATTATGCACATTTCCATCAGTTGAGAATCTCTGGTGTAAGCCACAGATCCCAATTCTTCCCAACCTATGATATAAAAAGGGGATTTAGACAAAAGAAACTGAGTAGATGGCAGAGTTGATTGTAGAACAAAAGATGGTGCCTTGTAATAGACCACTTCAAGCGATAGGATCTACTTAAATGTTTTCATCATGTATGATCTTGTACCATTTTGTTCAAGATTGGAAATTACAGTAAAGATGCCCGAGGTTGAAATTTGGATTCTATGACTTCCCCTGGGGAGGTGTGGGCTTTATAATCTACCAAGATTGGACAGTAAGTCAGGATGCTGTGTAGCCAAAACAGTCAGTCAGTCAACCCATTTGGTGGTGGGTGTGGTGTTTTATATATAGTTGTTGAAGTGAGAAGCTGTGCACCTTAAATGTATACTGCCTTGTAAACCAATATTACTTCAATAAAAATAATGTTCATTAAATGCACTTTCAGGTAGGAGCAACTGCTATCACCAATTTCTTCCATTTATCCTAATTTCCCTTTAGCCCTCAGTAATCATCATGTCCTCACTCACCTTTCTTTCTTTTACAGAGTCAGGAGTTATTCTGTGGCATAGCCAACAGCCATATTGTCTGTGCTTTGGTGTTTCAAAATTTTGACCTTTTTGTGGCAGCCTGAAATCTCAGCAGCTGTTGAAAATTTCTCAGTGTGTTGGTGCTATTTTTCACTCAAGTTTTCCAGTTCTTTATCTCTTGTAGGCCAGAAAAGCAAGAAGGGAAACCAGAAAGAACAAATTATATTACACTGTAAAGTCTACATCTGAAAAAACAAAACACAATATAATTTATAATTGTCTTTATAAACTGAGCTGCTCTTGCCATTAATATCTTAATTCTACTTGTCTTATTTTCTGCATTTGAAAACTACTTTTAACACACACACCTACACATGCACACACAGTATAAAACTGTCATTGAAATAATTTTTTGTCTAGTAATGAGATCAGACCAGTGCATTTGTAAGTCAGCATCCATGGATGATGTCAAGATGATTGTATGGTTGATGGATACAGTGGAGAAGGCTGCGTGGTGTTCCCCACACATTTCTCTGAGGTACTGCAAAGATAACTTTGACATTTTAATACAGTGTCAATACACATTACAATTCAGAGAGTGTTTTGTGTAATGTTAGGCATATAATAGGAGGTCAATAAATTCATGTTACTGATTGATTGATGCGGCACCTGTAGTGCATAATTATTCATCTTTCAAGACAATGATTAGGATCTAGCTGGTAATAGGAGTTGTGAAATACCATCATTATGTTAGAACTAGTGCTTTTGATTCTTCTCCCCTGGCAGAGATTGCCATGTTTGTACTCCTTCAGCTAAAGCTGTGTTCATAGGAGATAAGAAGATAAAGCAAACTTTAGAAGACACAGATTCTGTGACAGTTGTCATGTATGCCCTGAAAGACAGAAACCTAAACTCTTCTCAATATGCTTGCCTATATCCCCTAAGTTTTGTCAGCAATTTGTCTTGTACAGATATGGTTTTGAAGTGCTCCATCCATTTCTCTTTAATCATAGCTTTTCTTCAGGTAACTCTTGTTCAGTATGAGTATGTGAACCCATTTCTCCAGAAATGGGACTCTCTTAGGCTTAAGATAGGAAAATTGAAACTCTGGGTGAAAAAGTGATGTTGATTATTGGAAAGCTAGCAAACTATGCAGATGCAGAACTCTGAGGAAAATACTTATTACTGTACAAAGTAGCGTATGTTTGTGCATGAACAAACATTTTAACTGTTCATATATTTACAGAGAACCTGTTTTAGCCATTTTGAAACAGTTTGTGGTATGCTCTTAAAAGGAATGATTTAACTGTAATACAGATATGAACTCTTAGGGACGATTAAAAAGAAACCATCCCAACATCACCTATAACTGTGATCCCTGAAAAAGAAAATCGCAATGAACATATGTTAGTGATATAATCAAGGAGATTTTAAAAAAACCTGGTGATCTTTTGTTTAGTATGTTAAAATCATGTATGGAAACATCCCTAAACTTATTTCAATTTTAGAAGTTCTATTGAGGTCACTAGAAATCTTGCTTGGGAAAGACTGCCTTATTAAAGATAATATCGAATACTTAGCACTTACACAACTCAAAATACTGTGGATTTTTATTTCAAAATCCTATTGCAGCTGCCTCATGCCAGTCAACCACCATTCTAATCCAATTTTCTTGAATTACTTCTGCTATAAATATCAATGTTACTCTTTTTAAAAGACCAATCACCTTCAATGTCCTATCTCTATCTCTTTGTTAGAGATGAAATTTCCATGAATGGGTTACAGTTTTCTCTCTCGAGATTTGTGGACTGAATGAGACCATCTGCACAGATATGTTTAGTATTTATTTAGATGTTTTTAGTGTCTGTTTAATTGATCATAAAGACTTAGGCCTGTTAATTAACAAATTGGTTTTTCCTTTAGTAAACTGTGTTTCCCATAATAATAACCAACGTTCTCTGCCAAATCTCAGATCTCTTAGGAAATTGTATACCTGAAGTCAGTTATCATATTGGGTTTGAATCTCCATGGTAAAGTATCTAATGAAGGTCAGTTCCTGGAAATGGAGAGACCATTTCCCATCTTAGATGGGCATGCTGGAGGGAGATCATCACCATATATATTTTGGCTTTATGCTTCTGATCTGGGGTTGAGCCCTTGTAGAGGCCTGGTAAAATGATTTTATAAGTGTGCCACTCTTTGTGCTTGTGCCCAACTGTGCCACTGTGGCTGCTGCCCCCACATCGAATGTCTCCTTGTTCTCTTACTCCGCTGTGGGGACACTCAAAATGCTTTGGGTTCTTCTGACTCCACAATTTCCCTTTTTGGTGTGAAGTACTATGTGCTTTTGAAAACAGTCATTGTGTTGTAATTAACTGAAGATGATGTGTCTGTTATAAATATTAGTAAGAAGAAAAATCCTAATGCCACACAAATATATTATTGTTGTCGTCGTCGTCATCCTCCTCCTCCCCCTCATCGTCATCTAAGGTGTTTCTATCTCTGAATAGCCAATAAGACTATTCATTTGTTTGCATTTTCTCTACCAGTATAGTTATCATGATGTCTGCACCCTGCTGCAGAATTTGGACCTCTAAGTACTTGTTGATGATTTCAAGCAGAATAAATGGAAACCCAGCTGGGAATGGGTCAAAACCTAATGATGAAAGGGCCCATCTCAAGATGGAGGAGGAAAGATGATGTGATCCTTCTGGTGCAGAGACACCTTTACTCTTGGGATATATCTCAGTTAACTTTGTGTTCAAAGCTGAGGAGTTCCTTTAAAAAGTCATGTGGGGAGTCATTCATCGGATTAAGTGGATGATGGGGACAAGTTGCCACAGACTAAGGGCTCTCAAGGGGCCAATGTCATTGAGGCCCATGAGAACTAGGGCAAAGGGACTGCTATTTTTGGAAATACATAGAGCCTCTGTGCGTACAGAAGGAAGCTTGTTCTATGGAGAATATAGCCTGACCTCAGCAGCAGCAAGCTTCTTTCTGAAATAATTGCACAAGTGAATTTTGCAGAACTGGTGTAAAGAACAGATTCCTGTTGTTATGGAACTGAAGCTATTTATTTTCCTATAAAAACGCTGAGTCTTGTCATGTTAAGGAGAAATATCTGTCTAGGACAAAAATAACTATTATGGACATCTATGTTAAACTAAATACAAATTGGATTAATTGTTAAAGTTACTAGTATCCTTTTCTAGAACACTATAGGTTTTTATATGTGGATATGAGCATGATGTTAATTTGGTGGTTTTAGATAAGGCAATATCAGTTAAGAAAAATATTAAATACCTAAGTGTACTTTTGTACACAATGAACAAGAATGGTAGTGGGAGAGGTAGGTGAAAGTAAGAAGGGAGAGGAATGAGCAGAGAGAGGTGAATGAGACAGACAATGTGATAGGAAGATGGTGACTGCAAAGAGGTGACTGGGGAAGAACCCCCAGTGTTGTTGGCTGAGGGACATTTTATCATGAAAAAGTCTTAAAAGTGTAATTTATGTTACATGCGTGGTTGCATCTTAGTCATGGGTAGAATCTACCTCACAGCCCAGTGCATGGTTGGGGCTTGTCATTGTGTCTGGAATCCATAGCTCTGGACACACTCAGAGCTAGGAAGTGCTGCATGAGGTAAAATCTCACATGAGGGGAGGAAGAAGTCGGGTGGGCCCCTGTTGAATGTGAAGTAGAAGTCCTCCAGGAATTTGAAGAAAATGACTATGGACTCTACTGGGCTGTCTAGAGGTCAGGAGAAAAGGAGTTGGAGCCAATTGGATTTAAATAAAAAAAGGAAGGATGGTGGAAGGGTGGGTGGGCTGGTGAGTGTGAAGGAAGGTACCACAAACAGAAGGACATTGCTTGGTTAATGTTCTATGAGTTCTATGACCTAGATTTTTCATCCCTACAGAACAATGGCATAATTCTGGCCAATGTTATCAAGAAAAATAAGTCGAGGGCACTTTCGAGGAGGCTATTCAAGCCTTCCTGGTTCAAAGGACTCTGGGTAGACCCTTCTGACAAGCCAGGGCCACAGTGTGTGAATATCAAGTCTTTTCAGGATCCAAGCAGACTCAACTAATACCACACATGTCTTTCAGTCTTCATCCTAAGGAGACATTTACCTTTAGTAGGCCTACGTAGGATCTGCATCTGCTAGCACCGGGTGTGTGTGTGTGTGTGTGTGTGTGTGTGTGTGTGTGTGTGTGTGTGTGTAATGCAATAATCTTTCATTTCTTTGCCCTCAATTAAAACCATTTTCTCCAGCTTCTCTGACTCTGTAGAGGGAACCGAGGGTGCAACTCAATGTCAGCGTGCTGAATTAATCATCTTGAGTTAATGTAAAATAATTAACTTGGGCTACTGTAAAATAAGAGGATTGCTTCCTTCATTTTGGCTCTATGGAGATAGAGAAATAGTCTAAAACCTTAGTTTCAATGATTTTTCTTTTCCATTTCAGTTTGCTATAGACTTATCACCGAAAGTCAGCGAGTTTCATTAAAATGCACATGTGAGACACATTTCTTAGGTGTCTGTGTGGACTTTGAATTGTATACAGGCTGATTATCCTATCTAGGAGCCGTTTTATTCAAACTTCTTATGAATAAAAAAGTTCTTTGGTGCTCAGTTGGTGCTAAGGAGGGTTAATTCTTCACAACAGGAATATAAACAAGAACTTAGTGTGACACTTGATGATCTTTACTCCTGAGTGCTCTAGTTGTTTCATGTGTGTTACTCTTATTACACTGGTCAACAGTGAGATTGGTACTGATTAAAAAGGCCCTAATCTGTAGTATCTTGGTGTGCTGAGCCTGAATATAACCCTGAAAATTTTTTATTGGCTCTCGTTTTGAAGATATTTCATAGAATTCATTTTATATGTTTCACCATGTAAATTTATCCAGTAGGACTGCAACAACATCCTAAATCAGCCTAGAATTATGGAATATTGCATTGCATTGCATAATACCATCATGCACACATCATCCAGAGTTGATTGCATCATTTTCTGATGCAATGCAATACTACTGCCAGGCAGCTGCTGAAGTAAGCTGACATCAACAGTGCACTATATAAAACCCTGTCAGAAAGGTTAAGCATTGAAAATATTTCAGACTGTGCGACACAGTTTAAGCTACTGTTCCATAGAACTGTTATTATTTTATTCACAATACAGAACAGTAATGCCTTGAAAGTGCGTTAATAGTGTGGACAAATTCTGCTCTATTTGTGGGGAAGTAACATTTGCCAACCAGAAGAAAAGTATCACTTCTCAAGTGAAGGAGGCTTATCATCTTTACTTCAGATGCAAGGTTGGTGACCAAGACAAACCTTGGGCCCTGTATAGATGCTGTGCTACATGTACCACACAACTTTCACAGTGGTGAAATGGCAAAAGACCATCAGTGCCGTTTGTAGTCCCCATGGTGTGGAGAGAGCCAAGCAACCACATAAAAGAGTTTAGTTCTGTTTGGTTCTGCCTCGTTCTGGTGGAATAATGAAGCAAAAGAAGTCAAGAATAATCTACCCAAACATTCCGTCTGCATTGAGACCAGTTCCACATGGTGAGGGACTTCCTGTTCCAGAACCTCCAGCAGAATATTCTCTTGATTCATCTGATGAGGACCAGGATGAGCCGACCTGTTCTTCTGTTCCATCAGCCTGCAGTGATCCAGATATTCACTGTGGTGCATCATCAACCCCACACAGACTAACACAGGAAGAACTAAATGACCTGGTTCGTGATTTAGACTTAACCAAGAACAAGGCAGAATTGCTAGGATCAAGACTCCAAAACTAGAATCTTCTAGAAGAAGATGTCACAATTATTTTATATTGAAAGCGCCACCAGCAGTTGGAGCCTTTCTTCAGAAAGGAAAGTACTCTGGTATTCTGTTCCGATATTGAGGGCCTCATGAATGCCTTAGAAATCACTCATGACCCACAAGAATGGAGACTATTTCTAAACTCTTCGACACTGAGTCTTAAGGCTGTGCTTTTGCACAATAGAAACTGTCTTCCATCTATTCTATTCCTGAACAGCTGTACAAGAGACAAGCGAAGAATTCTAAGAAGTAATCTATGACTTGATTTTTTACAGGTACTAACCATAGGCCGATTACCATTGGCATGCATTTCGTGATATAAGCATCAATTTATTGCAGATTACAAAAAAAAAAACCAAACTAGAGCCAAAATTAGAATTTGACTGTCATATCCGTGTTGAGCACATACAAATTGATAGGAAATGATTAATTTTATTTCAGTAACATGACTTTTGTAAAAATTTGTTGACCAGTGTTATTGGACCCTTGCCTTTTTCTATGTGTGTTCCCAAAGGCACCGCACCCCCATTTGGGATGCATAGCAGGTACTGCATAACCCTTGCTGGCCTGCATTCAGCCTTGGAGCAAATGCTGTGATGACATCATGTATATCTCATCCTAGCGCTCAATTTACCAAGGATTTTGTGTTGAATCTTGATTATAGACACTTTGAGTCTATGAATAATGTTGTTTCCATGTAAACTTTGAACCCAATGCATCTCCTGGCCAGAGATTTAGTGACTTGATTATTTAGGGAAATGTAGATTTGCTAGGTGCATTCCTTCTTTGGTTCAGGCGGCTTGCTTGCCACATACTAACTGAATGACTTTGGAAAGTTACTTACCCCTCTGTGCCTCATTCGGGTTATAAAATGGGAATTATAATAGTTCCTACCTCAAGTCTGATGGGAGGGTGACATGAGTGAATATACATGCAGCTCGGAGGGCAATACCAGGTATGTTAGTGCTAGGAAAGTATTAGCTGTTATTGTTATGATTTGTCGTGAAAAGTCCTGGAATTTAAGGTTGTATAAGTCAAGGCCCATCTTTTTCTATTGCCGGAATTCATGAACTGTATTCTTACTGTTTCTCTGGACAGTGAGTTGCTCTGAAAACTGGAGGTGGGAGTACAGATTTAGGATCTTCCTGAGTGACTTAAGTCAGGATGGTACTAAGTAACAGTGGCCTTCACCCAGCTCCCGTGAGCAACTCCATGCCTGCGATGAGGTTGTTTTTGTGTTAACAGCAGAAAGGCCTAAATTTGTTCAGGAACTCCCTCCCTGCATCCATCATTCTTTGTTTAGCTGTGGCCCAAGTGGGCACATTTATCCATTTTGATTAGAAGGTGAATCAATAGTCAAGCATCCAGATTCATTCTGGTTTATTCCCAGAGCTGTCTTTAGCTTAAGGCAAAGGAAAATACTCTTTTTCTCCTTTTGTAACCTTTCTTATTGGAATTGGACATTTTTGGATGAAGTGCCTTGGGGCCCTAATCCTGGGCAATAGTAAGCTAGGATGCCCAGCCCTCTAACACCCATGCCTCCCTTCCTAGTTCTAGATCATTTGAAGATTCCTGATTGATTGTATGGTTTGGTTGTATAATAAAAGCCCAAAATGTTTTCAGGGAATGCAATTTAGTGAAGCTTCAAGGATATTTCATAGTTATAATGTTTTTGACCATATAAAGAAATATTGATGGAAAATGCTTGTGATGAACGATTTAACTTATTTTTATTGAGCACTTACTATATTCTAGGTCCCATACAGAGTGCTGGGGATATAGCCAGGTTATTGTATTTCTGGTACATGTCATAGACGGATAGAAGTGCTGAATATTTTTACTTTGCTGCTTCTGATGCCATGTTGACCCTTCTCGGCTCTAACTGAATTTCTGGAAAGCTGACTTGAATGGTTTATGTCAGGGACTAACAAACTTGATCCATGGCTATATTGACTTGGCTCCTGTTTTTGTATGACCGATGAGCTAAGAATGATATTAATAGTTACACATGGATTAAAAAAATCCAAAAAATGTTTCATGAACTGTAAAAACTACATAAAAACCAAATTTCAGTGTCTATAAATACAACCTCAATGGCACGCAGCCTTACGTGTATTTATGCTCATCTATGGGTTGCTTTCTGCCTTAACATAGCAGGACTGAGGGGCTTTCTGTAACTCGAGAGACCTGAGCAATTTACTATCTGACCCTTTGTAGTAGACAAGTGCCAATCCCTGGCCTTCATCCATAGATTCCTGCCCTCTTCTTCTTGTTGAGCTGGCAAATATGGAGCTGATGTTGAGGTCAGAGGGCAAGGAAGAACGGACTTGGGCATTTCTTCTCTAGCTTCTTCTCTTTGGAATCTTTGAAGGTTGAAAATCTCTGGAGCCGCTCAAGGTCTCAGGTCTACCAGTTGGTCCTTGGAATACAAAACCCTTTCCTTCCCCGTGTGCCAGCATCTATCCCCTCCCTCCCCCTCCAGGGCATGGGCCTGTGTTCCTGGGCCCTAAGGACTGCAGACTTCCTCTTGCCATTTCCCTACATTCTGCTCCACTTCAATAAATAGCCCCTTCCATCCTCCACTGCCCAATTTGTTTTAGCTATTTCCTGCCTCAGCCCTAATGGGCAAAACAACAGCAAAGAAATAAATCAGAGATCAAAATGATTGTAGATGGTGAAAATAAAATGGTAAATAGAAAACAAAGAAGGGTGATAGCAGAGTGGATGGTCAGGATGCTTCCTGTGGGGGTGAAGTTTAGATGTTAAGGAGAAAAAGAGGAAAATCTTTAGGGAAGGGGCATCTTGCGAAAAGCCGCTGGTATAAGCTGGTATAAGCTTAAGAATGTCTGAATGACAGAAGGGGCCTCTGTGGGCCAGAGCACAGGGAGTAACGTGCGATGGGCTAAGGTGAGCAGGAGCCAGTTCATCTGTGGCCTTGGAGGTGCACAAGAAGGCTGCTCTTCCATCATTGCAGTGGACATATTTAAACAAGAATGGCATAGTGTAGCTCGTGAGATTTAAAAAAAAATCACTCTGGCCCTTGTTTGGAGAAGAAATAGATTGGTGACAGAGTGACTATACCTGGCACAGGTGGGAACACCTGTGACAGGTGGTGATTACTGTCATCATAGGTAAGTCCCCAACCCAAAAGCCTTGGTGCTACTCTGGTGTCTTCCTGCAGGACCTGGAAGATGTCACTGCACTTAAGTCTGGTATTAGAAATGTTAGAGTTGATTGGTAGGAAAGTGATGGAAGAAATTAGGTTTCATTAAACGTTTGGTATGTCCGACTTGATTGCATTTCTTCCCTTTATAGTTTTTTTGGGGGGAGAGATAGTCTCTCAATTTCTGCTGTTATAACTTCTTCTAAAGCATTAAAAACCATAGACTAGCCTCTCTGAAAATGTGGAAAAGAAAGCTGATTTGGAAAGAATTCTTTTGTCTTTTTTTTTTTTTTTTTGTGAGAGCAGAACAGGAAGAAATCTGGCATCAGCATTAGCAGTTTGTGATTGTGTTTTGATCACTCTACCTGGTTGTGGTTGTGTTCTCTGTGTGTCTTTGGGTTGTGCCTTTGGGTTTCTAGGTCAGTATACTATAATAAACTTTTGTATTCTATTTTCAGTGTTTAAGCTGCATTCATTTAGAGCCACACCTTAGAAGGGGTGGTGTCTTTTTTTCCCCCCCTGGATCTACCTCCCCACTCCTACACACTCACTCACAGTCCAAATTACTACACAATCAAGCCCTTCTGGAGCCATGTGCTCATTCCTAACATCCTGGAAGAGGGTGATGTCCTTTAGCTGGGGTTGTACTGCAGTTAGTCAGAATATTTTGTCACTTCCTTTCCTGCTGCTCTTCCATGCAGGTTTAGTTTTTTTTGTGCTCCCCTCTCAGTTGTCAGTCAAATGCTGCTTGAGTGAAGAATGTGAGCCTGGAAGGGATCCTTTTTAAACATCATGGGGTATTGGACAAGACTCTTCAACCACCAGCTTAGGATTTTCTTCCAATTTCTGTGTTTGTCTTAGTTTTGCCTGTTTCCTGTGGTCTATGTGCTATGCTCTTTTGATAGGAACTATACGTCATTTAAGACAGAACTTTGAGCGTAATTCATATATTTCTTTAGCAAATGTTTGTTGGTGTCTTCTATGTAGCTGGCCCTGTACTGGTGAGTACTGGGTCTTTGTTCTCAAGGAGATGCGCTGCCATGGAGGGTTTAGGCCTCTAATTCAACCATTAGAATTTAATGTGTTAAGTAAAATAGAAAGATGATGGTTATTATAGAAGCAGTATTGATGGACAGCCCAGATGCTGGAACCAGACAGCTTGTTCATATCCCAGCCCCACCACTAATTATTTCTGTGATTCTAGGCAGATGACTTAACTCTCTGTACTTTATTTTCCTTATCAGGAAAAAGATGACGCTGCCAGTGCTAAGAAAGTTAATATAGTAAAATAGCTAGAAGAATGCCTGGCATAGACTAAGTTCCCTCTCCACTTTGTTCCCTGCCCCTCTAGTGGCCTCAATTCTGCAGTCATATTTCTAGGGTTTGTTTTAGTTGTGGTTTGTCATACTTCTAACACATCAATTTTCATCAAAATTCACAAGTCACTTTTTTTGGAACCGTTTTCAGCCAGTTTGAACTGGTTGGAACTGGTCTGAACTGGTCTCAGCTTGTTTGAACTGGTCAGAACTGGTTTAAGCCAGTTGGAAATTGTTTGAGGCTGTTTCATTTGGTTTCTGTTTCAGTTGTTTTCAACAAATGAGATATGGTTAGAGCCGTGTGTGGTGTAATGGAGGATAGAACTTAATATGAACCAGTTGGTTCTAGAGAATTTAATAAGAGGCCAATATCTGGTTCTTGAGATTACACAGTAACTAAAAATATAGTATTAAATCCTTAAAGATATTTTCAAATTATTTTCCCCTGTGTATTCATGTAAGACTCAAACCTTCTGTATCTGTTTGAGTCTTTTCTGTTTACTAATAGAGATAGTTGCACTGATTCTAGGGGACATTTTTCATCATGTAATCTTTGACTTCAGCGTCTGCATCTTTTGAAATTAGCTGTCTTCTCTGGTCTTTCTAAGGAAATGGGTGACTGTAAAAACTGGATAGATTGGTTTTAATTCCCATTTTTCAGTGTTGCACCTTCTAAAGGGTGTGCTCAGGGAGGACGTATAGAATTTCCTTTAAGTATCAAGTATAAAGAGAGTAGACATCAAGTCCACCCAAACATTAGCAGCCTTCCCAGCTGCTGGCAATCCCAATTGTCCCTGTCTTTCTGAATTCATTACACCTGCTAGCTCTTGTTGGCACATGACTTTCCTTGTCATCTTGAGGGATTATGTCTGGGACACCTTTGAATCCTTGTTAACTAGCACATATTAACTGCTCCATCATTGTTTGTTGAATAAGCAGGTGAATGAATGATGTTAATGTCTGGGCCTGTCATACAGGATGTTTAACTCTGACCCTCTAGAAAACTCACTTCTATCCTTCCTCTTTCTGTACCTTATTTATAGACAAGAAACTACAACATTTTAGTCTCCAGGTAGGATTACTGAATACAGGTGTGCAGTTTGGGCAATGCTTGGAAGCATCCAGTCAGGGAGACAACTTGGCCCTGGAATTCAGAGCATATTCTGCTCCCCAAACCCTTGCCTGGACAAGGGGCTTCCGCAATCAGAGGTTGGGGTGCCTTTTCTCCTCCTGTACAACAGTGCTGTCCACTGCCTAGTCTGTGTGTCTGATGTCGGAGGACTTGTCCGCAGACAGGCAGCTTGTACTAATTCTTCTGCCCAGAGGGCTTATCTTCATCTAATTTATGTAGAGGCACCATGGTGTCTAGCAGTGGCCATGGCAGTAAATTCAGGATTCCATTACTCTGTCCCTGTGGTTACCAAGAGCAGAATGGGAACAGGAAGAGCAAGTATCTTGTTATTGAGCCTGTTGCCCAATAGGTAGATTGTCATAGTATGAAAGCCAGCTTCGTCTTCTGTCTCCCAGTCCCATGATCTAAAATTTACAGTTTGCAGTCATTTGCTATTATTCTCAGGGGGTGTCATAATCATATGGATTATTTACTGCCATTCTCTCCACCAGAATATTGTCTTTAAAAGTATCTCCTACCTGTGCCAAAAATTTTAGCCCCATTTATATGTGGTTGAGCTGGAATGAATTTAAAAATAAAAGTCCCATCTAATCCCTAATTGCCCTTTCAGCCAAGGTTTTTCAATTCATGATCCCGTTGAATCTGTTGCAGTAACTGCTAATGATTAGAAAAAATGAATAGTTTATGTCTTTTCCCTGTGTATCTCCCATTTGACTCTGCTAATGACTAATGAGTGGACTGGAGAGCAGGGAGCTGCAAATCAATCAAGCCCTCACCAAGCTGCTATTGCAATGTGAAGGAGTACAAAGATATAGGGGCGCTGGGCCCCACCTTCCAGATGGCCCATCCAGCCCTTAGGTCATGGTTTCAGGCAATTTGCTGGTGTTCGCACTTCAAAGGAACTTTTTATTCCCGCCCCCACCCCCTAACCTGGTGGATCATTGGATTCAAGTGGTTAACATTAATAAGAGAAGGAGAATGATGTGATGAAAGAGGAAATGATGGCGATGAGGCTGGACAGGTGAGCACTCGCTCATGATGGGAGCAGTAGCCAACCCTACCCACTAAGCTATTGGAACACTCCAGTATTTTCAAAGAAACTGGAAAAACTAATTTTTTATATGGAAACCATTGCATTTTAATATATTGGCTCAAATTCTTTCAAAAACAGTAAGGGGCAGATAAAATACTTGTACTATGGGATTCAGCTGTCCTGCTGAGAGTTTGTGACTTCTGGATTTAGTGGAGCTCCTAATTTAGAGTTACTCCCATAGGCCCTGGACTACAACTGGGTCGCAACAGTCATGGTATCCAGTCACTGGGAGGTTGGGAAGCTAAGGATTGGTGGAGGGAGAGTACCAAGGAGCATGAGTGATGGGAAAGGTTTCAGTGATGCCCACTCGTGGAACAGAGTGCCAGCACCTCTTCCAGGAGCCTGACGGTGGCCCTGTGCTGTGCTGTATAGTCCAAGTCTTGCCATTGGCTAAGTGTTGACCATACCCAATCTCAAGGAGGAAGAGGAGAAAGAGGAAGTCAGTATGCCAGACAGATTTCTAGAGAAGAAGGAACAGTAGGAGAGAGAAACATGCATATACATATGCATACACTCACATATATGATTACATAGAAACATATGCATATAAACTGATATTAGGGAATTGGCTCATGAAATTGTGATGCTGGCACATCTGCAGTCTACAGGGCAGGCTGGTATTCAGGAAATTCAAACAGCAGGTTGGAAATCCAGGTAGATTTCTTTATTAAGGTTCTGAGGCAGAATTTTGTCACTGGGAAGCCTGATTTTGTTGTTAATTACGGCCTTCAATTGATTGGGGGAGGCCTGGCCACATTATCTAGGGCAATTTCCTTTAAGTCACCTGATGGGAAAAGTTAACTGCATCTGTCTAATACCTTCCCAGCAATACCTGGATTAATGTTTGATTAAATAACTGGATACTGTAGCCTGAACCAAATTGCTCCATCAAATTAGCCATTATGCCCATGGTTTGTTGTCATGGTGTGGGGAGGTTGGGAAGCATGAGGCTAGGTGAGGGAGGGGAGTCAGGAAAGCACTCAGCCTGGCCCCCCCACTTCCATGAATCTTGCATCTGGATTCTAACTTCAGCATAGGAAGGGGAAATTGTCTCAGTGAAGAAAATTGAAAGCTTCACTGCCTCTTGCTTATGTAAGGATCCTTCCATGGTGCTGCCCCGTGTTTTCTTGCTCATACGTTGGATTCTTTTTTTGGGTCCTCCCTCATTCTGTAAACTCCAGCTCCCTCAAAACCTCATCTCCTTCTGTTGCTCTTACTACTGTTTCTGTGTCCCTCCAGGCAATTGCTCTGTTTCTGAACCTCAGTTTCTCCATTTGTCAATAGGATGAAACAGTTCCAGCCATTTTCTGGGGTTCTCCCAAGGAGAAGAGACTGCAATTGCAAACATATAAAAATATCTAAATGTTTTCTCCTAGTTCCTGTTCCTTAAAAGTGTTCTAATACTAGCTTAAAAATAGAATCGACTTCTTGTACTCAATAAAATAGGTAATTTAAAGTATGAGAATATATGATTTCCACTCCCAAGGGGGAATGCAGAGCTGTTTTCATTTTGAATAACTAGCTTTCCAAATGCTTAATATAGGTTTCCCTCACTATCCAAAAGTAAGTTCCATTTTGGTGTGATTTGGTAGGTTATCTTTTGGGTCACTCAAAAATTTTTCCATACAAATCAATGATAATACCATTTCTATCCACCTTCCTCTCTCCCCTTTACCAAATCATACCAAATAGGAACTTGCCACTTTCAGTAGCAGGGGAAACCTGTATTCGAAGTTAGATGTGACTTCACAGAGTGCATGGTAACTGCGGTGCCCGTTGGGTGTTGCCTGGGGCTGGCCCTGTGCTGAGGGTCTCACACACAATGTTTCAGCCTGCTTGAAAAATGGTATTCTCTGCTGCCTCTGAGGGAGCCACCTTAGTGCTGTTTTGGACGGTTGTGAAGGGTGTGCACTGATCAAGGATCTTGATCCTGGGCAAGTGGAGGCTCCAATCTCACTTGTGTTTCATTATAAGGAGAGGTACCTGAAGAAATGCAGTGACCCAGAGAGATGCCTTTTTCTCACTCCCACAAGTCATCTTGTAGAATGTGCATGGCCAGTACATTCTTGCCATTTTTTTCTACAAGTCCTCACTCACACAATGCTCTCTCTATTCCTTTCGAGACATTTGAATCTTACTGATTTCATGGCCTGTCTCCTTTATGCAAATCTTTTTGACTTCCTGCTTCATTGTGTATAATCTCGATTCCCTTTCAGCTCCACTTCATTCATTCATTCTTCAACACATTTATTAAACACTTACTATGCCGATGACATATACACATGCTCACTATAGCACAATCTAAATCTGCTCATTATGGAGTGGTTTGTGTTGGCATAGGATTTTATACTTTTGCCTTCTAGCGTATTCCAACTTTTCTTGTCAGCAAAGGAAAAACAAAGGAGTGACTGAAACTTTCTGTTAAATTTATGAGATAGTCTTATTTTTATGATAAAAGATTCACCCTTCAACACACCCTCTGGTAAATTTTAAATTTGACTCAAATTAGGTTAAATCACAGCAGACGACTAAAAAACATATTGTTGTTCTCATTAAATTCAATTCTAAGCAGCTCACTAAGGTTTTAAATTCCAAAAAAAAAAAAAAAAAAGATTGTAATATATAGACCATAAAATAGCCCATCAAATGGTCAAAGCACTACTTACATATGTGATTCTCAAACAGGGGACAGGGGAATTTTGCCCACCCCTGAGGGGATGAGGGGATGAGGGGATGTTTTTGGTTGTCGTTACTGCAAGCACGGAAACTGCTAATGGAATCTGGTGCGTAGGAACTAGGGACGCTAAGCCTCAAACGGCAAACAGGTCAGGCTCACAGAGCAAAGAATTGTCCAACCTTAATGTCAATGTTGCCAAGGTTGGGAAACTTCTCCTAGATCATTATGGGAGAAAATGCCTCACTGGAGATATATATCAGGGCTTTACCATTTGAAAGATGGAAAATATATACAACAGTTTAGCTTACTTACGCAAGTTGTAGATCACTTGCTTTTGATAATTGTATGCAAGCAATCGCAAGTGGTCATATGTTTAATACCTGACAAATGTAGCTTATTTGTTTGAAAACATATTTGTCTTTTTTAAAAAAAGATTTATTTATAAAAGATTTATTTATTTATGCATACAAGAGCTAGGGTGCAGGACAGAGGTGTGGGGGGTGAGAGGATTCACCAGAGACAGAATGGGGAGCAGAACAGGTAGATTGACTGAAATACACCACTGAGGGGAGCAGTGGACCAGGCTGGAAAGGGCTGTTGTACAAGCGGGAAGCTCCCTGGCCGGGGATCAAACTTGTGCTGCAGTGGCTGCTGATAGCTTCATAGGCTGAGACTTAACCCCTTGTGTCACCAGGGAGGCCCTATTCATCCTTTTGTCCCACTTTTTTAAACTAAAGAATGAATGAACAAATGTTGAACTAGGACTAAGAAGTTTTAAAGAATATATCTGTATCTTTTTCTGAGTTAATACATTTTTCTAATCTTTAAAATCTTCAAAAATTCAGAGGAGTCTTTCTGAACCACCCAATCAACTTTCCAGGTAAGAGACATTTGGGGACAGTTTCTGCCTCTTGTTGAGCCTCCTTCTCAGGTCTCTTCTCAGACTGCAGTCTGGCCCTTCAGCATAAGCGTGCTTAAACAAGTCTGCCACAACAGGACTTGCATGAGCTGTGTGACTGCTGGAAGCATCTTCGTGTTCTTTCCAGCAGGTAATGCCTATAATCTACAGAATTCTGACCTACTGTGTGCTTAGGGAGCACCTCAGCTTCCTGTCCTTTGCTTCCTGCATTGTAATCAGGGGAGTCATTTGGAGACTCCCCACCTACAGCTCTCTTTGCAGCCCCTCACACATTGTTTCTAGTTATTCTTTTAAGGCCTGGATCTGGACTCATGAGTACAGGAAGATCACCTCTGCTATTGCATCTTACATACCTCTGGTGATGTTACCCTTCACCATCTTATCCATGCCAAGCAGGTTGAATAGTAGCTAGTCTGTACCCTATGTTGATAGAGTTGGTGTTGTCTGTCAGACTCTCTTTCACACTAATTTTTTTGGGGGGCTTGGGGGTTTGAAACTGGAGCGACTACCATATCCTCTTTGAACAAGCTTTGACAAGTGTTTGTTAACTCTCATTGGTAGATTGTCTTGGTGTACGTTGCAATTGTTCCTATCCTGGGTTATCAAGAATTCCAAGCATATAGCCTTCAGTGTATTCTTGCTTTTGCCTCTGTTTTAGTTGGTATCACTTAGAGAAAATCTTATCATTGACAATTTTGCAAAACTCTTAATTCTTCTGAGTAGAGACCCCTTGACTTGGCACAGACCCTTCCTGTGATGTTTTTAAAATACTTAATGTTGGTGGAGGATTATGAGTGTTTTGGCGGTGGGCATGGTGGTCATATGCATCTGAAGAGGTGTGAACCTGTACTCCTAAATAATACAGTGTGGTAAATAAACATCATCTTAATAAAATATAATACAGCCCTCCCTGGTGGTGCAGCGGTTAAGTTTCAGTGCCATCAAGCTTTTGTCAGCCACTGCAGCACGAGTTCAATCCCTGGTCAGGGTGCTAACCCTGAGGTGCAGCATACCTCTTCTCTTTTGCCTGCTGCTCCCCTCAGCAGTGTATTTCAGTCAATCTGCCTGTTCTGCTCCCCACTGTGTCTTTGGTGAATCCTCTCACCCTCTCCACCCCCCACCTCTGGCCTATACCGCAGCTCTTGTATGCATAAATAAATAAAATAAATCTTTTAAAAATAATACAATTAAAAATAATAAAGCCACCTAATGCTTATTGTTTCTTTAGAAATCACAAGTAATACAGGTTTATTCTCAATACAGATTGGAAAAAACTTATACAGTATAAAATTGGAAATTTTTCATATAAATAATTACAATTTACTTACGAGTTTTTACCATTTACTGTTAAAATTTTACATATGTTTTCTATGTATGTGTGTACATCAGTGGTTCTGGGTTTTGAAAAAATAAAGACCATACCATTATTGAACTTACTTAAAATATAGCGTCATTTACCCATATCCTTTTATGTATTTGGGTAGCATTTTCAATGACTGCATAGTATCTTACAGATGGCTGAATGATAGCACATATACATATACATAGATGCATTTATTTACCAGTTGCTTTTGTTCAATGTTTACATTTGTTTGCTGTGAAAAGCACCAACATATTTATGCCCTTCTCTGGCTACTTATTTTAGAGGGTAAAGTTCTACACAAGTAACCATTTAGGAAAAGGCTGGAAATATTTTTTTAGGGCTAGTGATACATGTTGACAGATAACCTCCAAAAAGATGTTTGCCACTTATTTAATTTTCTTATTCTGATTGAGATATTTTTCTGTTCTATCATGGAGATACTATATTTTAGAAGTATCTGCTATTCTAACTTTCATTAGAGTGGGTTTTAATTAGAAATGTATACTACTTTTGTGCATCTACCCAGGTTATCCTATAATTTCTATCATTTGATCGATCAATATGAGTGATCACATTAACTTGTTTCTTGACGTTGGGTGATCTCAGCCTTCTTTGCTCTTTGCACTTTGCACTTTGCTGGTTTCTCCTACTGCAGGGTGAGTGGGCCTCCTCGGTGACAAGGGAGGTGACATAGGTTTATGTCACTCTTGAACTATTAGAGAGGGCCATAAATGTCTTTATATCGTCAGCTTTTCTTGAAGATCTTTGTCCACCATTTCAATATGGCACCTTGGGTGTATTCTTATCAAGGAGTGATGTGACTTCCAGTGCTGTTGATGTAAGGAGGAGTGACTTGATTTCATAGGGTTTCTTATCTTTCTTAAAACTCTGCTATGCTGCTTTCCATTGGCATCTTAAACTTGAGAGATACTGGTGGCACATTTTAGTATTTCCTTGACTACTGGTTACATTGCATTGCTTTCTCAGATAGGGGAATTCATGTCACATTTTGCTATCTTCTTTTAGTTCAAATAAAATCCTTTTTTATAAAGATTTATTTTTTATTTATTTGGGCATACAAGAACTGGGGTATAGGCCAGAAGTTCACCAGAGATAGAGCAGGGAGCAGAACAGGTGGACCCACTGAAATACACTGCTGAGGGGAGCAGTGGGCGAGACAAGAGAGGTCTGCTGCACCGTGTGGGTTATCTCCCTTGCTGGGGCTCAAACTCGGGCCACAGTGGCTGGTGATAGCTTGATAGCAGTGAGACTTTAACCCCTGTACCACCAGGGAGGCCCATAGTTCAAATGAAATCTTTATGGCAAATATACCCTTAAGTTTCTGATGGAAATTTGGAGCCTTTGCCTGGTTTCAGTGTTGGTGATGTATTCTTCATTGTTGATGTATTCATTTTCCTCAGTGGGAGACTGATTTTATCAGCCTATCTATCCTTACAGTATGGTATACTCCAATACTCTCAGATAAAGCATTTTAAGAGGGAAAAAAATACAGACATAAATTTAGTGTGCTGTCTTGAATGTGTGTTGGATAGCCAAATAAATACCTTATAAAATATTTCCATTTTTAGTTTTGAGAAAATACTGATATGAAGATAATTTAAAATGGTAACATCTGAAGGGAGCCATAGATACAATGGCAATGAATGTGGTGTCATTCTAATGCAGGTTGGAATTTTCTGGAAAATTTTAATTTTAACCACTCTGTTTTCTTTTCTTATGGTAACATTAATTTACAACACTGTAGGTTCCAAGATTACATTTTACACCACGCCCACCACCAAATGTCTAGTCACCATCCACCACCAACCAATCAGTCCCTTCTACCCATACTCTTTCCCTTTCCTTCTCTGCTAATCAGCATTCTCTTGTCAGAGTCTAAGGGTTTGCTTTTGTTTTCTTTGTATTCCACCAATGAATGAAATCATATGGTATTTGTCTTTTTCCTTCTGACTTACTTCACTTTGCAAAATCCTTTTTAGGTCCATCTGTGTTATTGCAAATGGCAAGAGATCATCTTGTCTTCTATTTATGGGTCAGTGCTATACTAGTGTGTATATACTGTGTCCTCTTCATCTATTCATCTGTTGTTGAGCACTTGGGCTGTTTTCACATCTTGATTCTTGTGAACAGTGCTGCAGTGAACATAGGGGTGCATATGTCTTTTTGAGTTAGTGTTTTCGTATTTTGGGGGTAAATACCCAGGAGTGGGATTACTAGGTCATATGGTAGCTCCATTTGTAAGTTTTTGAGGAGACTGTACTGTTTTCCATAATGGCTGTAGCAATTTACATTCCCACCAATAATGGATGAACGCAACTTTTTCTCCACATCCTCACCAAAATGTAATATATCTTGACTATTTGCTAATGGTGTTTAATCAATGTGAGGTGAAATTGCATTGTGGTTTTGATTTGCATTTCCCTAGGTAAATGATGTAGACCAAATTTTCTTGTGCCCACTGTGCATCTTCTTTGGTATAATATCTATTTAGATTTTCTGCCCAGTTTTTAATCAAGTCACATGTTTTGTTATTGTTGAGTTTTATGAGTGAGATGTTTTTGTTCTTTAGATATTAATCCTTTGTCTGATACATGTTTTACAAATATCTTCTCTCATTCAGTCAGCTGCTCTTTTTGTTTTAATGATGGTTTCCTTTACCACACAGAAACTTTCTAGTTGATATAGTCCCATTTGTTTATATTGTCTTGTTTTTCTTGCTGTTGGAGGGGAATTAAAAAGGATGCCATTAAGACCAACATCAAAGAGCTTTTTACCTATGTTTTCTTCTATGTATTTTATGGTTTCAGGTCTTAATACCCAAATTTTTCTATTTTGATTTGATTTTAGTATAAGGTATTAGACTGTTTTAGTTTCATTCTTTTACAAGTGACTGTCCAGTTTTTCTAGCACCATTCATTGAAGAGACTTTCCTTTCTCTTTTGTGTGTTGTTGGCTCCTTAGTCAAATGTTAGTTAACCATATATGTGTGGTTCTATTTTTGGGCTATCAATTCTATTCCATTGATCTGTGTACCTGATTTTATCCAGTGCTACATTGTTTTGGTTATTGCAGTTTTGTAGTATAGTTTGAAGTCAGGAACCATAATACCTTGAATTTTGTTCTTTTTTTCTCAGAATTATTTTGTTTATTCCAGGTCTTTTGGGTTTCCTTGCAAATTATAGGATTTTTTGGATTCTATTTATGTGAAGTATGTCATTGCGCTCTTAATAAGGTTTTCATTGAATCTGTATATTGCTTTACATAGAATGATCATTTTGACAATATTGATTCTTCCAGTTCATTTTTACAGAATGTCTTTCCATTTCTTTGTATCTTTTTCAAACTCTTTCTAGGGTGTTTTAGAGTTTTCAGTGTGCAATTCCTTCATTTACTTGGTTAAACTTATTCTGTAGGTGTTTTATACGTTTTGTGGCTATCATGAAATTTTGTTTTCTTCAATTTTCTTTCTGCTAGTCCATTGTTTGCATATAGAGATGCAATAAATTTTTGTATATTGATTTTGTAGTCTGTGACTTTATTGTATTTGTTTATTTCTAATAGTTGTTTGATGAAGTCTTTAGGATTTTCTTTATATCATATCACATTATCAGTAAACAGTGACAGTTTTACTTCTTCCTTTTCAATTGGAATACACCATATTTCTTTTTCTTGCCTCATTGTTCTTCACAGGATTTATGTTAAATAATAGCGGTGCAAGTGTGCATCTTTGTCTTGTTCCTGATCTTAGAAGAAAAGCCTTCATTTTCCCCACTGAGTATGATCTTGACTATGGGTTTGTCATTTATGGCCTTTATTATCTTTAGGTGTGTTCCTTTTATATCCATTTTATTGAGAGTTTTTTAATTATAAATGGATACTGAATTTTATCAAATGCTTTTTTGTGCATCTATTGAAATGGTCATAGGATTTTTTTCCTTTCAATTTGTTGTTTGATGGATTTGCATAAATTGACCCATCCTTGCACTCCTGGAGTAAATCACCCTTGGCTGTGGTGTATAATCTTAAAGTACTGTTGAATTAGCCACTCCAATTATGTAAGTCACTCATTGTATGAAATTGGAAATAGTTTCCTGAAAACTAAGTCAAATACTATATTATTCACTTTTTAAAAAGTATGTAAAGAATATTTAAAATCATAAAATTATCTTATTAATACTAAACATTAATATCAATAACTTTATGTCTACTAAACAATGTATAATAGTATGTTTTAGGCCAAGTTCATGGAAGAAATTTGATTTGGTGTTCACAATTAAAATATGCCCAATGCTTTCAATAATTTCATAGATTTCTATAAAGATATATAAATATATACCTTTATATATATGATGTCTTGTGAGTACATGGAATGAACTTCTAGATGTGTTCCTTTGCAGTGGAAAAAATGTAATTTGAAACCTTATGATGTGCCAAAATCGCTATGGTTTAATGAAAAATAAATTTGATTGTTTTGAACAACAATACAGAGGGCTGTGGAGGTAATCAAACAAAGCATTATCTGAGAAAATGCTTTGTAGATAGGAGGGAAAACAGATAGCTATTGTTGACAGTGAATGCCAGGTTTTAACAGTTAGCTTTACTAAAGCCATTTACTTGCAGCAATTCTCAGTGGGGTTGATCACACTTCGAATAATGCTTGTGAATAATGTTTCAGAGCTACTCTAAACATGAGAAAATCATTCACATAGTGCTCATTTTCACTCAAAAGGTTTAAGTGACATAATAATATATTGCTATCCATTTTTCAGAATTTTTTAAAAATGAGGCTATTTTGATTGAAATATAACCAGTAACTGTTTCAAGTTTTCTTAAGGTAGTAATCTCACATAATTGTATCATCTTCAGTGTGATAGTATAGAAACTGTGGGTTGAATACGTCCCCACTTATCTATGTTCAATGAATCTTTTCCTAGATAGCTATATGTAAATCACATTTAAAAATCAATTGAATCATTTTAGATATATTAGAGGATCTCTCTGTGTGAAAGAATCCATTTGGGAAAGACATTATAGACTGATGTGTCATCTTCTGGTTTATAGAATTTAAATATGGATTTTCTCAGACTTGTTTAAAGTGTGTGTAGTAGTTAATAATTTTGACATCCTCACTTGACTTAGCCATGTGGTCAGTGCACAGTTTTGAAGAAGATAGACTCTAAAGGTAAGACTGAATATGGAGTTAACAACTAAAGAAGGGAACAGATTCCTGCATATGTACTTCATTTTTTTGTTGTTGCTGCACTTTTAATTTTTTTCAAGGTTATATATAAATTTAAAAAAATTTAGTTTCACAGGATTCACAATGAATGACAGTAGTTTTATTTGTATGTCTTCTCTCAGCTCAATTCCAACTCCCAGAGTCAACTATTTCCAGCTTTTAGAGCAAGTTTCCTGAGTTTCATCTCCATGTTTCAAAAAAATGCTTATACTGACATGTATTGATCTGGTTTTCACTTTTAGATATTACCTATTGAAACCCTCTTTTGGAAAATAAGGACATGGTTCTATCTCTCACCCTAACTTAATCAGACTACCTCTCCCATTATAGGTGTATCATAATGTTTTTTTGAGTCAATATTTAGCATTACAATATTTGGCTATCCAAGTGTGATAGGATATTAAATTCTGTTTCACCCAAGGTGCCGTGTATCAAAAGTTATAAAATTCCAAAATGAGGCTCATTAGACCAAAATGAATGGCTGAGAACCAGCCATTTTTCAACAGTGGCACTGAAGAAGAATTCACTGTGTTAGAAAAGTTGCTGAGAGAAATTAAAGAACAGATGAAAGAGAAAGATATACCCAGAGTCTGTTGGAATAAAGACTTTTATGTGTATTTGGTGAACATACTTGAGCCCCAGTAGAGCAGACTCGCCTGGAGTCACTATTATTCCTGCCCTCAAAGATGACAACGTGTTGGGTGGGAGCTGAGATAGGATGACAGCATGGAGGAAAGTGGAATGCTAGAGGTGGTCCTTGGGATCTAATTGATTTTAACTTTCAGCCATTCCTCTTTTGTTTGGTTTGCCTGCATCTTCCATCAGTATGCATTACCCCCATAGGCTGGGAATTTTGGGGGCTGGCTGTGTGCATCCTCTTAGAGATGGCATTTCCCCCACGCTGACATATTTCCTTTGGTCTGCTCATTTCATCTTCTCTCCAGTTTTCATAATTTAATTGTTGGTACTTTTTCCTCCTCTTCTTTGTCCTCTTTCCCTTTCATATTTTCTTTACTGTTATGATTTGTGGGGTTTGACAGATGGCGATGAACATGTGTACCATATAAAATATCTAGTTGGAATTTCAAAATTTATTGGAACATAAAAGTATATGAAGCTAGTATCCCTATATAGGGGTTTGATGTTTTTGTTTGTAATCTGTTGATCACAAAGTAACTGCCAGAGGTTCAACTATTGCACATTCAGGGCAAGAATATATCAGGAATTTTGCCTGGTTAGCAATATTTCTTCATCTTTTAGGCTCTTTTATCCACATTTTTTCAGAAGTCCACATTATGTTTCCCTTTCTGACTAACCAGCCAGAATGCAGCCACGTGAATATCCCTACCTATAACAAAGTCTCAGGAACAAAGCTACTACCTTATTAACCTCTGTTGTGAGATGCAGTCAAGGAGGTGTTAGAAATGTCTATTACTTTAGCCAACCAACAATGTGTGCTCAACAACACATTAAAAGGGTCATATACCATGATCAAAAGGAATTTACCAGTGAGATATAAAGATGCCTTAACAGATGCAAATCAATAAATGTAATGTACCACTTTAACAAAATAAAGGCTAATCATCATGCGATTATCTCAATGGATGAAAAATGCATTCGACAAAATTCAACGTCCAGTTGTGATACAAACTTTCAAAAAAGTAGTTATAGAGGAAATGTACCTCAACATCATAAAAGCGGGATATGACAAGCCCACAGTTGACATCATACTAAGTGGTGAAAAGCTGAAAGCTTTCCCTCTGAGATCAGGAACGGGAAAAAAAGAGTATCTGCTCCTATCACTGCTATTCAACAAAATATGGGAAGTTCTAGCCAGTAACTATTATGAAAAAAGTAGAAATCATATTATCATCATATTATCAGAGTAACATGGTGGTTACCAGAAGCTGAGGTATGGGCGACAGGAGTAATTAAAGAAAAAAAAAGGAAAAAGTAATAAAACACACTCAAATTGGACCGGAAGAAGTAAAACTATCTCAGCAGGTAATGTGATCTTAAATATAGAAAATTCTGAAGACTCTATGAAAAAAACTCTTGAAATTATTAAAAAGGTTCAGTAAACTTACAGCAGTCAACATACAGAAATCAGTTGCATTTCTGTAAAATAACAAGCTTTCTCAAAAATTAACAATCCTATTTACAATGCCATCAAAAACAATAAATTTTTTAGGAATAAATCTAAGCAAGGAAGAACAAGTTTTATACACTGAAAACTATGAAACATTCATGAAAGAAATTGAAGAAGATAAATTAATAGATATGCCATGTTTATAGTTCAGAAGTTAGTATTGTTAAAATGTCCATAATACCAGAAAGAGCTACAACATTTATCCTGTTAAAAACCAAATGCATTTTTCACATAAACTGAAAATAAATCTTAAAATTCATATAGAACTGCAAAAGACTCCAAATAACTAAAATACTCCTGATCAAGAAGAATAAAGCTGAATACTTTCTTCTTCCTGACTTCAAACTATACTGCAAGGTGATAGTAAATTAAAAGAGTGTAGAATTGGCATAAAAATAGACACACAGATCAATGGAATAGAATCAGGAATCCCAAAATATATCCATATATATATGGTCAGTTAATTTTTGACAAAGGCACTAAGACTGTAAAATGGGGTAAAAGTAGCCTCTTCAATAAGTTGCAATGGGAAACTGAATATCTACATGTAAAAGAGTAAAATTAGACCCTTATCTTCCAGTATATACAAAAATTCATTTAAAATAGAGTGAAGACTCAAAAGTAAAAACTGAAACTGTGAAACTGCTAGAAGAAAATTTGGGGGGAAGTCTCCGTGACGTTGGTCTTGGCAATCATTTTTTGGACTTGACATTACCAGGACAGGCAACAAAAGCAAAAATAAGCAAGTGGGACTACATCAAGATAAAAAGTTTCTGCACAGCAAAAGAAACAATCAGAATGAAAAGGCAGTCTATGGAATGGGAGAAAACATTTGCAAACCATATACCAGTAAGGTGTTAATATCCAAAATAAATAAGGAATTATTACAACTAAATAGTAAATAAGGATCCAATTGAAAAAAAAAAAAAACAGGCAAAGGAACTGAGTAGACTTTTTCCAAAGAAGATACACAGATGGGGGCCTCCCCGGTGGCGCAGCGGTTAAGTGCTGCGCTGTGGAGCTGTCGGCAGCGGCGACGCAAGTTCAACGCCCAGCTGGGGAGAATCCCACATGGCACGGCAGACCTCTCCTGCCTTGCCCGCTGCTCCCCTCAGCAGTGTATTTCTGATCTGCCTGTTCTGCTCCCCGCTCCGTCTCTGGTGAACCCTCTCGCCGCCCCACACCTCTGGCCTGTACCCCTGCTTGTATGTATAAAAAAAAAAAAAAGAATGAAGATTGGTAATATTACTCAGATTTAAAAAAAAAACAAAAACAAAGAAGATACACAGATGATCGACATACACGTGTGCACGAACACACACACACCTCCCCAAAGATGTGCTGTCATCACTACTCTTCAGAGAATTACAAATCATATATTCAATGAGATCTCGCGTAACATTTGCTAGGATAGCTATTGTGACAAAGTCAAAACATTTTAACAAGTATTGGTGAGGATTTTGGAGAACAGAGCTCCTTCATGCACTGTTGGTGGCTATGTAAATTGATGCAGCCACTGTGGAAGTTTTTCAAAAACTTAAAAGTAGAACGACCATGTGATTTATCAATCCCAATTGTGTGCATACATCCAAAGAAAATAAAAGAACTGTATTAAAGAAATAGCTATACTCCCATGTTTATTGCAGCGCTATTCACAATAACCAAGAGATTAAAATAATCTAAATATCTATTGATAACACTGGTCAACAAATTTTTACAAAAGTGATGTTACTGAAATAAAATTAGTCATTTCCTATCAATTTGTATGTGTTCAACATGAATATGACAGTCAAATTCTAATTTTGGCTCTAGTTTTTTTTGTAATCTGCAATAAATTGATGTTTACATCACGAAATGCATGCTAATAGTAACAGGCATATAGTTAATACCTGTAAAAAATCAAGTCATAGACTACTTCTTAAATTTCTTTGCATGTCTCTTGTGGAGCTGTTCAAGAGCATCTCTGGGGAGTGTCCAGCAGTAGTCATTCAGCATTACAGTGGACCATTTTCCCTGGTATCTTTGTTCCATTGATGCAATATCTTGATGAAAATGTTTGCCATGTTTATCACTAACCATACCACAGTTTTCAGGGAAGAAATCCAGATGGGAATGAAGGAAGTGGATCTTTAGAGACATATTGCAGCCAAGTTTCTGATACTGCATCAGCATGTCTTCTACTAGTTCCTTGTAGTTTTCTGCCCTAACATTCCCAAGAAAGTTTATAAACACCAGGCGAAAAGCATTCCATGCTTGTTTCACATCATCCTGCAGCAAGTTGTTGAACCGGTGATCTTTGAAGAGCTCTCAAATCTGAGGACCCACAAAAACTCCCTCTTTAATCTTTGCTTCACTGAGTCTGGAAATTTTTTCATGTAGGCATCAGAAAGCTGGTGAGGTGCGGTCCATGGCTTTCACAAAATTCTTCATCTTGATCCCAACAATTCTGCCTTGTTCTTGGGTAAGTCCAAATCATGAACCAGGTCATTTAGTTCTTCCTGTGTTAGTCTGTGTCAGGTTGATGATGCACCACAGTGAAAATCTGGATCGCTGCAGGCTGACGGAACAGGAGAACAGGTCAGCTCACCCTGTCCTCTTCAGATGAATCAAGAGAATATTCTGCTGGAGGTTCTGGAATAGGAAGTCCCTCACCATGTGGAACTGGTCTCAGTGCAGACAGAATGTTTGGGTAGACTATTCTCGACTTCTTTTGCTTCATTATTCTGCCAGAACAAGGAGGAACCAAGCAGAAGTCACATTGTTTTATGTGGTTGCTTGGCTCTCTCCACACCATGGGGACTGCAAACGGCATTGATGGTCTTTTGCCATTTAACCACCGTGAAAGCTGTGTTGTACATGCAGCACAGCATAAATGCGGGCCCCAAGGCTTGTCTTGGTCACCTACCTTGCATCCCAAGTAAAGATGATAAGCCTTCTTCACTTGAGAAGTGATAATTTTCTTCTGGTTGGCAAATGTCACTTCCCCACAAATAGAGAGGAAATTGTCCACACTATTAACACATTTTTGAGGCATTACTGTTCTGTATTGTGCCTAAATGGATAAAATAATAACAGTTCTATGGAACAGCAGTTTAAACTGTCTCGCACAAAGTCGGAAATATTTTCAATGCTCAACCTTTCCGACAGGGCTTTCTATAGTGCAGTGCTGATGTCAGCTTACTTCAGCAGCAGCAGCCTGGCAGTAGTACTGCATTGCATCAGAAAATGATGCAATCAGCTCTGGATGATGTGTGCATGATGGTATTATGCAATGTGATGCAATATTCCATCACTCTAGGCTGATTTAGGATGTTGTTGCGATCCTACTGGATAAATTTACACGGTGAAACAGAAAATGAATTATATGAAATATCTTCAAAACAAGAGCTAATAAAAAATTTTCAGGGTTATATTCATGTTCAGTACACCAAGATACTACAAATTAGGGCCTTTTTAATTCAGTAACGATCTCACTATTGACCAGTGTAAGTGAACAGTAAAGTAAATGTGGGGTGTATGTGAGTGTGTGTGTGTGTGTGAGAGAGAGAGAGAGAGAGATGGAATATTATTCAGCTTTATATAAGAAGGGAATCCTGCCTTTTGCAACATCATGGATGCGCCTGGAAGTGCTATGCTAAACACAATAATCATGCACAAGAAGATAACCACAACATCATCATTTTTACATGGAGAATCTTAAAAAATATAAGGTAAACTGATGAAAAATGTAAGGTAAACTGGAAAGTGAAGGTGCTTGTCAGAGGTTTAGGCATAGGGACAAAAAAAAAAAGTCCTCCACTGCCAACCAACTCTGGTATCAGCCAACAACATGGGTTTTGGAGATTGGAAAGTCAAGTCCCACAAACCCCCAGGTGCTCAGTGATTTCCTGGCAGACTAGAAATGAGCCGAAGGGAATGTGCCATCACAGACAGATGCAGCAATGTTGGATGCAGTTTCTGCCTGCAACCTGCTAACTTGTACCATGCCCTGTGTTGGAATAACCACATCAAGTCTTTCACAGAGGAGAAGCAAGTCTTCCAGGTGTGAGAAAAGTTTTGAACAAGTATGGCTCTGTTGATGGGGAAGACACCACAGGAGGTGGAGCTTCATCTTCCCACGTGGTGGAGATGATGTTGACATTGATCTGAGGAGGCTCTGAGGAGGAGGAGGAAAGCGAAGAAATCAAGAGGCTAAGCGAAGAATCGCCTTGGACAGCACGAGTCAAAGAAGGCCCCAGAATCCCCTGCATGTGCTGCTAAGTCCTCTGTCCTGCTAGATGTGAAGCCTTGGGATGATGAAACAGATGTGGCAAAAGTAGAGGAGAGCATCAGATGTATTCAAGCTGGCAGCTTGCCTTGGGGCTTCTCTAAACCAGTTCAGTGGGGTGTGGAGCTAAGAAACTGCAGATACAGTGTATGGTTGAAGATGATGAAGATGATGAATAGATGCTGGAAGAACAGATCATGGCTTTTGAGGACTATGTGCTGTCCGTGGCCTTCTTTCAACATGATCTAAAACCATCATGGTCATGGTCCTGCAGTAAATTTGAAAGACAAACAAACAAAAAAAGGAAGAAAGTAGCTTTCAGGTGGTCGCCAGTGTCTGGGGGAAAAAGATCATGGAGTTATTGTTTCATGGATTCAGCATTTCAGTTTTACAACATGCAGGAGGTCAAAAAAATAAGTGGGTGAAGTGGTAGGTAAATTTGCCTATTGTAGTGAGATAGAGAGAAAAGGTATCAGGCAGATAATTTCATAGATATATGTACTACATAATACATAAACTGTACAAAGCCATGAACTTAAGCCTCAACATCTGTGAAGCATCTTCAAGGGCACATACCTAGCCAGCTGCACTCTTCTCTTGCCTGTCAAGTAGAATTTGGGCCTTCCTGGCTTCTACTGTTTTGTCACTTTCCCCTAACTCATTTGTTCTCTCGTAGTCTAAAGCTGTCCAAACTTTTAAGCATATTTCAAGGCTCACCTTAACATGCCACGCTCATAGTGGCTTCCTGTTCTTTTGAATTCACACCACTTATTGATCACACAACTCAGACTTAATGTACTATCATCTGATGACAATGACATTTTGCTGTTTTACTCTGTAATTTAATGTTTGTCAACAAGATGTCTAATTAACTTCCTTTGATTATAGATGTCTTAAACAGAACAAGCCTTCCTCTGTTACCTTGTAAAAACCATAGCAAAAAAAGCAGAACACATAGTAGGTACTCAATTAATGCATGTTGGGTAATTTGTCTTTACAAGAATATTTATTTAAAATCCTAATTTAGCCATGGAGAATCAATGGCATGCCTCTTAAGAGCTTCGGGAGAGAGAATTGGGGGAGAAAATCCCTTTAGGACAATCTTTTTACCCTAAAACTTTATTTTTGGTTATCTACTACAGTGACATCTTCCTCCTCAAAACCTTCAAGGATTCATCATTGCACAGGTCGTAATCAGTAAAAGACTCTCTTCTCCTCCAAGCTGCTGTTAGGTTTGTATTATAGACACAACAGTTGCTAGGTTTGTCCACTGTGCTATTTTAGTCCTGCCTGTTTTTTTGAAGTATTTTCAGTAATACCATGGGTTGTTGAATTTTACTTTCTCTAGATTCAAGTGACTATTATGCATGGGCAGAAAAGAAAAGAAAAGAAAAGAATTTAATGTAAGCACCACAGTTTTTCAAAGGAAGCCAAGTTCTTTAGAAAAAGAAGAGATAGCAATGGGAAGTGCGCGCTAAAGGTGAGATGCTAAAAAATGGTGCGGAAAGCAATGGGCTCTGTTTACTTAGTATTTGGTCAATGAAAATGCTCTTTGTACTTGAGGATGATAGAATTTGAAATGGTCATAGTCCCACTTCATAATATTCTTGAGAGTGTGGCTGCATTTTTGTGTCTCTTTTTTTTCTTTCCATCTTTGATGTCCAGCTGTTATTTTGAGACAAGAGTATGATTATGGAATTGGATTTGAAGAGCAGCACTAAATCATTCTCACTTGGTACTTGACCTTCATCCTAAACAGAATAGATTTCATGGGAGAAATCAGGTTGGGGAAGATATAATTTAATTCTGCCATGGGTCAAGCAGAAAGGTTAAATCTTTTAAGTTCCTCATTCCTTGATACTGCTCAGAGAGGTTTTTGAAAAAGCAGTTTTTGATACTAGAATAATTTCATCCCTGCCCCATGTTTTTTTATTATTTAATTGCTTTGATACACATACATATTTAAAATAAGATTTTCTTGTTAGCATTTCTTCCTATCTTTTAAGAAATGGTCAATTCTTTTTTTTTTTTTTTTTGTTAATTAAACTGAAAAAAAAGTACTGATTTTAGGTTAACGTGCCAGGCGGCAACTGTTTAGTGCTGTGAAAATATAAGGCTGTGATTTCACTAGCTGTTTACATAGTTATTGGAAATTGCATTTATTTCTTTCCTTCCATCTCTATACCTCAAAACAAGATGACAAATGAGGATTCTGGGGAGGACTTTTTCTGCAGCTTTTCTTTTAAGGTTTTGCACAACTTGTTAGAGACTCCCACTGAGAAAATCTGAGCTGTTCTTCTTTGTCAAAGTCTTTTTTCAACAGGTAGTCCTCCCAAGCCTTCCTCCCCACTCCTGTACTCACACTTGCCAGGTCCATAGTCTGCCACGGTGTTTTTGTCCCTTGGAGGAGAAATCTTGTCCCTGGTGGGTGGATACAGTAACTGTTAACTGCAGATCCTAACATTTCAAACAGCCCTGCTTTGGGTCATTTCCTCGCAAATATGAGCTTGTTAACAGTCTTCCCACTTCTTTAATGACTACATGCTGTTTTAACACTTTATCTAGGTATCCTAGGCAATCAACTCTTGTCACATTGTCTTTTTTTTTTTTTAACCTCCCATCACCTCTCATCTCAGTCAAGTGCTCCAAGCCACATGCAGCACTTTAAGGATTTAGGCAAGTTATGATCTCGTTCCTCTCAGCGGCACCGTCATGGAATGTCAACTTGGCGCTGACCTCTTACTGCTCCTGCTAAATCTGTTTCCCAACTCTGGCCTCCAACTTTGCACACACTCGGCAAAATGGGATTTCACCTTTTACCAGTCATACCCCACTCGCTCCGTGCTGTTCAAAATGGTTCTTAGGTAATATTCTCACATCTTTTGTTTATTTATTTGGAATGTTCTAATAACTATTTCCTTCAAATGTGACCTGAACTATTGGGTAATCTTATCGGGGGTTAGTAACCATGGGATTATGCCACCTAGTAGTAAAATTGCGGATTATCTTTGGAGCTACTAGCTTTTGGGCATAGTGGATAGAACGGTCTGAACACATTCGGGAGTGCTTGATAATGTCAGTGTATTAATTTTCCAGAAGGCTTAGGCATACCAAAATCCATCAAGGCCTGAGTTGATTTCAGTGTCCTGCTTTCTATTAGCAACATAACGATGAAATGACTTCCCAGCATTCCTGTAACATGCATCTATAGATAAAGATTTAAAAGAGACCAGGGAAGCAGATATCAAAGGTGCAGTTCTCCTGTCCAGGATTGCACCATAGGTCCCCTGACCCAGATAAAACTCAGAGACATTGACGGGGCCAGCATCTCAACATACCACACAATAACTCAGTGCTTGAGGGCAGAGCCTTGATTCTCCACTCTCCCCCCTGTGGCACCAGCCACAACGCTTCACACCTGGTAGGCATTCTTTAGAAATTTGTCAGATGAAATGCTGAGTTCGGAGATAGAGTGAGCAATATGTGCACCAGCCTGTACTGTACAGCGACACAAGGCAACGTGCTTCATGGTCTGGCTGCTACTAGATTCCTGGCCCTTACTCCCACTTGAACACTCATTCCACTAATATCACAACACCATCTGGGCCTCATCCCCTTTCACAGGCCCCGGGTCCACCCTCAGGTTCATCCAGAAAGCATAACCTGCTTCATAAAACCTTCAACATCAGGAACTGCCTCCCATGCTATTCCATGGTAGCAGGCAATTTGGTATATCAAATCCATTCTGAAGAGGCCAGTGAGCCCTCAAATTGTATAAGCTTTGCCCTGTCCATCTTCTCCCTTCTCTTGACTTGTGTCACCAGAAGAACACGTCTTCTCTAAGACCTTAAGATCAGATGGCGTCATCATCAGGAATGGTGTGTGGGAGTCCCTGTTGCTTATCTGGGGGTTCCATATTTTTTTTAACCTTATGGACTTTATGTATTTTTGCTCAGTCTCTCTCCCATGAGCAGCTAAAAGAACCTTGTGGTCCAGTCACTCTTGACACGTATCGTAGTCACCAAGGATTAGAGCTGTCCGTATGTTTCTGTAAGTCAGTAACACTTAAGGACTGAGGACAGAGCAGTGACAAACGGATGAAACTTTCTGCCCTTGCGAAGACTGTGTTCTGGCAAGAAGAGGCAGACAAACACATAAGGAAAAAAAATACAGAGTATGTCAGATGATAAGTGCTGTGGAGAAGAGTCGAGCAGGGAAGGGAAATTGCCAGGAGAGGAAAGTTAATATTTTTCAACAGAGAGGTCAGGAAAGGTTGGCCTGAAAAGTGGTGTTTGAGCCAAGATTTGAAGGAGGCGAGTAAGTGGACTGTGTGGAAACGAAAGTAAGAAGATATTAGGATTCACTCTTGATGTGCCCAGATCTAATATCCCGTAGCACACTGGATTGAAGGTGAACTCATAGAAATTCCATTATAGAGCCAATGCAGAGTCTATTGCGATAACACAAGAGCAGGACAGATGCCACCAGACAGTGAAGGGTGCTTTGGGACAGTGCCACACGACAGCTGAGTGGTCACAGCTCCCTGTCAAGGGCTTATTGGCGGCGGCTCCCCATGGTGCCCACTCATGGTGATCGGTTCGCTCCTGAGCCTCTCTAGGTGATCTGAGGTCATGCCTTTGATTTGTAATATCCTCCGTTTTGAAGAAATGCCAAGTGTCAGAAAGCTGCAGGAGTAGGATCCAAGAGCTGCCTCCAAGTTTCTGATCCTGTGTTGGAATGCAGACTGGTTCCCCATCCTTTCTGTGTTTTCCTTACCCTTAAGCCTAATCTTCTGTTAGCATCCGTGGGAGAGACTTTTGCTTGTGATGGATATATCTTTTTTTAAATTTTATATATATATTTATTATTATTTGCATCTTTTGCATTATAGTGTATTCCCCATGGATTACCCACCACCGATTCACTGGTGAACCATCACCATTTTGTGTTCCCCTACCCCCCATTTTGAACCCTTATCCTCCCCCTCCCTCACTGAATATCTCTCTCTTATTTGGTGTCCCTAAATTCCTGTAATAAGTGAAACCATTCAATTTTTTTTTCTCTTTCTTTCTGGCTTATTTAGCTGAGCATGATCCTTTCTAACTCCATGTGATGACCATAGCTTGATGTCCCAAAACATGAGTTCAAATTATCAAAAATACAATGGCCAGTGTGTGTCTGTGTGTGTAAATTGTGGGAAACCTATAAGCAATAAAAGCACAAGGTGGACCTTGAAGCCATGCTTATTTATTTATATAGGATTATTTGGAAAGGAAAGCTTAAAAAACATAACTCCCTCACTAGTTTTATTTCTCGGTGGCCATCACTTTTAGAAGACTCTGCCCAGATTAAGGTACAGAGAGTGTTCCTTGTCTACTGTGTACCATGTGGAATTAGATAAAACATTTTCTCTTTCAGTCAAGCCCCACAGTAGGTGTCTGGGCCCAAAAAATGTAAGTTGGAGATGAGGGGTCTGTTTATTATTAAAGCTATGTTTATTAATGCCACAAGAAGGATAGAACTCTCCCTGAGCAAATGAGTGTGAGGGTGAGAGGGGAAAGGGTTGCTACAGATCCCCTCTGTCCAGATAGCCACACAAGGGTACAGGAAAGGGAGCCCCAAAGAGACTGAGAGAAGTGTGCATGGAATGAAATTGGAGTGGATACTTTTTGACAGTTAACCCTATCAAACGCTAGGAAGGGGGTAAAAAGAAAAAGACACCCCACATGTGTCCATCGAATTTAGTTTACATTCTGAGAGGGATAAGTAGAGCAATAAATAAGTAGAAATAAGTAGAGCAAAATGCAAGGAATGAAACCAAAAGAAAATATGGCTGCAAAAGCATCAGAGGGAAGAGTGAGAGGAGTGCTTAGTGCTGGCATAACATCTCCAGTATCTGGCACTGGGCTGTTTTTGTTCTTCTACACGGCCGTTCAATGAAATCAGCAATCACACTCACATTTGTGGGTTCTTTTTCTGATGTAGCACACTTCTGTGGGAAATCCATTTCCGAGAGAGGAGACTCTGTTGTGTTCTGTTGAAAATCAACCTCCAGGAAACTCTTATGGGAATTCTGAGGAGAAAGGAAAAGCTTCCACGGAGATGTTTTGAAATCCTTTGAGCTGCCTATAATCAGTGTGAACTTTGCATGTGTATTGACTGTACATTAAGAGCACTTTAAGCAGGAAAGACCTCAAAGGCACCCATCCATTATGAGAACAAACAACAATTAAAACAACATTTTCCCAGAGAAGAGAATCAAGAGGAACAAAGATGCCAGAACTGGGGCTTCTTCCCCCTATTCACTTGTGAGAAAATGTTCTTTAGATTGACACCTCCCAAAGACTGCATTCATCATGACACAGTGTTGATGGCTAATGAACGTTCAGAATAGTAATTTGAAACATTTGGGGTGGTACCTCCAGGCATTTTCCAGTACCTCTTTTATTCTGTCCAATATCAGGAGCATGAAGACTGAGAATGAAAATAATTGCGCTCACTGTCCTTTGCTTCCTCTCCATGCGTCTGAGGGCTCACACTCCAGGTTCCAGCAAGACCTTCTATTCTCATGAATTCTTCACTTTCATTTTTAGCAACAGGGCTGGAACTTCTGTGAAAAGGAAGAAGAATATGTCATCCCGTAGAAGATGGAGCCCATGATATGTCTGATGTAACCCCTCCCCCACCTCCTTTTGCATCTTTTCCTTTGGAATTCTCCAGTGAGAGCAGGAGATGTTTATATCAGTGTGGGCTGGCTTTAGAGAAAAAGCTCAGTTTCTGATTCAGGTTAATGTACTGATATAAGGCTCCCCTTGCTCCAATTTGTATGTGTTTTTCTTTCTGTTTCTATTTGATTTTCGCAGCTATGCATTTTGTGTTGGTGCATTTGGTAGCAAGACACTGCACAAATGAGATGCTACTTGGGGCTATCAGACCATGAAACCTTAAATAGCATCTTGGTAATGTGTCCAGCTTATATCTACTCAGATTTGTATATGGCATAATTTCATCTGTAACTTAGAAAAATAAAAACAAGAAACAACAGTATTATACAACAGATCACTAATTTCAGGCTTCATTTACACACAAGTAATGCTCTACTTGTAAATAAACATTAAGGAGCTTTCCATTACACTCTGTTGTGTTTGAAAAATATTGGTCATGTAATAACCCAGCTGGTTGATATATTTATGCTAAATTAGATAGAGACATTTAATGAAAAAGAAATGTGCGATGAGTCAGAATACATCATTGCTTAGCGCGAAAATTTGTTACCTTTTTAGGATGTCACAGTCATATTTCAGATACTGTACACAGTTTTGTGCTTCTAGTTATTAAACAGCATGGCATTCAAAGCATTTAGTATCCTTGAAGGCTGCATGACCTTCTCTTTTAGGAGTGTTAATAACAAGTTGCCACTTTGGGAGGTGTGCTGTGTGGTCGGGAGAAGGCTGGGGACATTGCACAGTTTATCACTGATCCCCGCAGTACATTGTACAGAGAATACTGAGGCAGAGAGTTTACATAATTTACCCACGACAATGTAACTCAGATTGATGGAGAAGAGACTCAAATGCTAGTACATCTGTCTCCAAATTTAATATCTTTTCCACTGACGAATTACATCACACCCTCTAGGTCTGGGACCTGGGGACTAATAGCCTTTAGAGGAACCCCTTGGAGATTCTAACAGAGTGGTGGTTGCAAAATTCTATACTTGCATTTTGTCTTTATCGCCCAAGTAAAGAAACCAGCATTGATACTTGGTTTCTTTGTGGGGATGAAGAGATGCTAAGGAAAAGAAGAACCTTTCATTCCCCATTATCTTTAGGTTTCTGTTAGAAGTTACTTCATTTTTCACAGAGAATGGATGTATCATGTGTGTAAATATGAGTGTGTGTCTATGGGACTGTTGCCATGTATGTCTCCCTTGTCTGTTCAACAAAAGAATGCTATTTAAAATGGCAGATATGCAGATGGACATTTATATGGGAGGGATATAGAGGAAATGTTGAGCCGAGCTGTGTGTCCACAAAAAACAAGGATCAAGGAGAAGGCATTGAAACAAGATGAATAGAGAATATAATGAGTGAGTTCACACATGTGTATATGTGAAGTCTGAGCTCATTATTTTATTAACCTAAAATTTTTAAGTCAGAATAGAATTCTCTGGACTTGACAACAACATGGCTAATCTCCCAGCTATTTGACAAGACAGGATGATGGGAATGGGTGAATAGCAGGGTAAAGATGCATTGTTCTTTTCTCATCTCACAGCCTTGAAGTTTGGGTCAAATTTTATTGGAATCTGACCTGTTTTGAATCTTTTGCAGATGTGTCAATAATTGTTTTTTGTTTCTCTTATTGCTCATTGTGGTTATCAGAGTAGTGGAAAATCCTTCCCCACTTTTCTCTGCTGCATAGGAGGTGAACTCTATACATAATCCTATTCATATCCTTGTTTATTTTATTTTTTAATTTTTATTTTATTGCATAGAACTGGGGTGAATGCCAGAGGTACTAGGGGTGTGTGTGTGTGAGAGAGAATTCACCAGAGACAGATTGGGGAGCAGAACAGGCAGATCCATTGAAATATGCTGCTGAGGGGAGCATCAGGCAAAACAGGAGAGGTCTACTGTGCCATGTGAGTCAGCTCCCTGGCCGGGGATCGAACTCAGGCTGTGGCAGTGATAGCACTGAGACTTAACCTCTAGGCCCCCGGGGTGGCCCCATATCCTTGTTTAATATTCAACTTGGCTCTACTCCATAACCTGTCTACAAGTTACATCTCTCATCTCCCAGTTGAGAACCTTAATACCCGTGATCATGCAGATGCAGCTCCCCAGCTGCAAAAGAAGGGTACCTGGCCTCAAATGGTCAGTAATACCATCACGGTTTGCTTGGAGATCCTTAGCTCTGTTATAATGTTGACTTACTTGGACTTTAAAAATAGGATGGTGCTTCAGGTCATGAGGTAAGGCTCATGCAATCTAAATTTATAGTTATCACTATCTCCATTTTCATTAATTGTAGGCTTCATGGATATTCTTTTTGTTTCCTAATGAGAAAGGATTACTGCTAATAGTTAATTTTGGTTAATTACAAAGAGTATCCAAAAAAAAAAAAAAACAGATTTTACTGAATGAGCAGGATTTATTCCCAGGACTGCTGGAATAGTTTAGAAGATCACATGATCATTATCAGGGCTGGAGTTAGAGACATCATTAATCAGAGTGTTAGCTTAAGGACTAAGCTAATTTAGGGTCCCTCTACCTTCTGAACTATACCACTCTTTGATTCTATTAATTGCAGTGTGAATGGAAATTTTAGGATTGTGAACACATGGTACTTTACCTATTGTCAAGGACAATACTCACATAATGTTTTGTAATCCTTCAACTTATTTCAACTTTATTGAAATGCTGTTTTCCCAGCACCAATTGTAGAAAAGACTTTACTTTCTCCATTGTATGCTCTTGGTTCTTTTGTCATGGAGTAACTGTCCATATAAATGTGGGTTTATTTCTGGACTTTCAGTTCTATTCCATTTATCTATGTATATATTTTTATTCCAATTCCATACTGTTTTGATTACTGTAATGCTGTAGTATATTTGTAGCCTGGGAGCACGATACCTCCATTTCTGTCTCTCTCTCTCCCTCTCTTTCTCTCTCTCTCTCTCTCTCTTTTTGTCAAGATGCTTTGGCTTATCGGAGTCTTTCTTGCTTTCATATTATTTTCAATAGTCTTTGCTTGATTTCTTTGATGAATTCCATTGAAAACTTAATAGGATTTGCATTGAATCTATATATAAAGCAGGTATGATTTCTATATAAAGGGATTTCCGTAAGGGTGTTTGCAAATACTATTTCTTTTTTCTCAAAGCAAGTGTGCAAATATCATATAAAAGGGCACCATTGTCTTTTGCCTTTCTTGCCTAGATTTATGTTTATAACACTACTCTTCTTTGTTCCCATAGAAAGGAAACAATTATAAAAGAATTATGCTAGTGGTATTTCAAGCCCTATAGACACTAGCGGATAATGCCATTGTGGAAGAGCTTACCCTTGAATGAAATGAAGGAAAAGTTAGGATGATGTGAAGAAGATAAATAGTTCAGGACAAGTAGAAGCCTCCTGAGATTGTTCCCCAGGCACCTTTTCATGCTTTGAGACTGTTTGCCCTCCCCTTCTAATGTGTTACGTTCTCTCCCAGGCATAGAATCCCAAGAAAGCTCATCAGAAACATAAATAAGAAGTAAGATTCATGCAATGCCTTAGAGCTCCCTTTGTCTGCTTTCCATTGGCTTTTCTGCTTGCTTTCCACTTGGCCTCCTTGAGTCCCTTTACATTCTGGGCACGTAGAGAAATGCTTATTTTTGGAGTGGGCCTGTTCTATCTATATTTGAGTTTTCAGGAAGATATGCCATTTGGAAAAGTTTTACTTGGTAATAGTGAAGGAAAAAGGATGACTTTGTGTTTGAAGTAGTAGCCTTGTTTCAATGACATTTAAAAGATGGATGCTCACCATTGTGCCTCTTTCCAGGCTAAGAATCCAGCATATCTTGAGAAGATGAATGGATTGGAGAGACTGCTTAATACATTATCTTTGTTTTGCTGCTGGCTAGCAAGGGAGAAATGTTACAATGGCCAATGGGTTGTCCTGCTCTTGTTTTTATGTTCATGTAAAACATCCAATGTGCTGAACACTAAAAATGTCCTGTGGTACTTTAGTTCCTGGAGGAAACTAAAAATAGAATGAAGAGAATGAATGAAACATAACCCAGCATTTTTTAGCTCCTTCCGCTCGTTCTTAAATAAATCAGAAATCTCTTTTCTGGTGTCCTGAGAAATAAATTCCTAATGTCTTGTTTCTTGCCCTTGGATGGCTTCTCAGGGGACTAGAAATAGTGAGCTTATGCCTTATTTTCTGTGGCTTTCTCTCAGAGGCCATCTGAGGTGCAAGTTTAGAGACTTAAGAGAAAACTGATTTACAAGAAGGATTTTTTAAAAGATTTGTTTATTTATGCAGCAAGAACTGGGGTGTAGGCCAGAGGTGTGGGGTGGTGAGAGGATTTACCAGAGACAGAGTGGAGAGCAGACAGGTGGATCTACTGAAGTACACCGCTGAGGGGAGCAGTGGGTGAGACAAGGAGAGGTCTGCTGCACCATGTGGGAATCTCCCTGGCCAGGGATCAAACTTGTGCTGCAGTGGCTGGTGATAGCTTCATAATGCTGAGACTTAACCCTCCCTTGCAGGGAGGCCCATGCAAGAAGGAATTCTCTCATGAAGACATGGCTTTGATTATGATCATTTATATCTGATCAGATTAAAAAGGCAGGGAACTTCAAGCAAGTCTATCTTTTGCTTTTGAACCCCATGGGAGAGACAAATTGCTATGCACGTGGGCACCATAGTGACAGCAGGCAGGTGATCATTTGAATATTGTGCCGTCAAAACAATTTAGTTTGGGAAATTATTTTCAGAGTAAATAAAGGCATTAGGACTATTTAAAATATCCATTTTATCTCCTTGCTCAAAGCATGGTATAGCTTCAAGTCAGGGAGGGAAGATTTATCAGCTAGCGTGTGTTCTTTTGAGAATAACAGTAAAACCAACTCTGACTACCTTAAAGAACAAGGGCGATATATCAGTCATGTAACTTTCAGAGATCAAAGTCAGGGAAGGTTTCAAGTACTGTTTACTGCTGATGCCACTATGTCGTGAGAACTCTGGTATGATTCTCTTGGGCCCCTCTCCTGGGCTCTGGCATCGTTCCGAGTCCAGTTCCCCACATTGTAGCAAATGACCACAGCACAGCCTGGTCTCCTGTCCCTCTGTGGTCCTGTCCAGACCAGGTGATAAGCCCTTGTTCCTTAGAAAGGGACTGGAGTTCATTCTAATCTCTCTGTGTGAGTGGGTTAGCCTAGGTCACTCGCTCAGCCCTGAAAATGAGGATGCGATTCACATTCCCAGTATCACAGAGTCTGAAACAAAATGGGTATATTAGAAAGGTTTGAATGAATTCCTGGAGGCAACCAACATGTGTCCGTGTTGTTTCACTGCTTTTAAGGGTCTTCTGAGTTTCATAGGCTTAGGACTTCATGTCTATTTTCTTCCCATGACAACATGTTTGGGCTTATTTCTGGTGATTGTTAACACATCATTATCTATTCAGTTTTTCTAGCCCCCAGAGAAGTCAAATCCTCCACTTTACTCTAGAGTGCACTATGGTATTTCATAGCCAATCATTCACTTTTGCTTTTTCCTTTCTTAACTTAAATAACTCCTGGTGAAATTTAATCCCCTTTTTGCTTATTTAACATTCACTGAGAACAAAGAACAGCTGGTCTGGATAGTCCATATGATATCTTTAAATCTGTTTTCAGTGTTTTATTATCACTTTTATTAGCTTTACCTCCTGATGTCATGGTAAGGTAAATACTCTTGTTTTCTGTGGTCTTCAGCTTTCTGAATTGAGGCAAATTTAAGTGACTTTTATAAGACTGTCCTCTGTGTTACAGAAGAGAAATGGTGTTAATGGCCAGAGCTCCAAAGCTGTAGGGGTCGGCACACTGCAGCCCAAAAGCCCAATTCAGTCTGTTTCTGTAAATAAAGTTTTATTGAGACACAGTCCCATTCATGCATTCATTTATAAATTGTCTGTAAGTGCTTTCACTGCTATGACAGTGGAGTTGGCCACTATTTGGCCTGCAAGATCTACAATATTTACTCTCTGGCCTCTTACAGAAAAAGTTTACTGACCTGTGGACTGAATGAGCCACATTCTTCACTTTAAAAACTATGAAAGATTTTATAGCTAAATAGTATACTCTTCCCATGCCTTTCTGGGTCTTTAAACGTAATCAAGAGTGTTGATGATAGAAACAATGAGAAATGCTGCACCTCGATCTAGTTTTTCACTCCACAGATGAGAGACTGAGTTTCAGAGACCAGCATGACTGACCCAAGACGCCACACATATTAGAGGCAGAGCAGACCTCCCTGATTTCTCACACCCGTTTGTGTACTATGGGGGCTCCTCCCCATGCTGCTGCTAGGTGGGGCAGAGGCCTGAAATAATCAGTATTGGGCAAGTTATAGAACCCTGTTTCTTTATATGTAAAGTACACGGTGTGTCCCTTGGGGTTTTGCTTTGAGTGAGACATCCAATATTAAATATTAGCTGCAGTTATCATTATCATGATCATCACTATCACCATGATCATCATCATCATCACCCTCATCACCATGGCCATGCTCATCATCATCACCACCATCACCATCATCATTAACACCATCACCATCATCATCACCATCACCGTCACAATCACCGTCATAATCACCATCATCATCATCTCCATCACCATCACCATCACCATCATCACCATCATCATCGCTATCATCATCATCCCCATCATCACCTTCGTCATCACCATCATCACCATCATCATCATCCCCATCATCACCTTCATCATCACCATCATCATTATCACCATCATCATCATCACCATCACCATCATCTCCATCACCATCACCATCATCACCATCATCATCACCTTCGTCATCACCATCATCACCATCATCATCATCCCCATCATCACCTTCATCATCACCATCACCATCACCATCACCATCACCATCACCATCACCATCACCATCATAACCACCACAAGCTTCAACAGCAGCCTGTGTTAGTACTTATTCTTGCCTATCTCTTACCTCTTTGAGGAGGAGGGGTTACCTTCCTCTCCAGGGCTAACTGTTTTAGTTGAAGACTAGACCATTTCCTCTCTGCTCCCTCATAGATATTACTTAGTTGTCCTGTCTTTCCTGTATCTTTCTTTCCATTGCTCTTTCAAGTCATTAACAAAACACTCATATTTTAAATATTTTTAATAAACATTGCTATCACCTATTTCCCCTTGCCCCAGTGGTTCATTTCTTTCTGTCTTTTCTCCTGCAAGCTCCATACTTCCAAACCTGTACTAGTTGAGTTTACAGCCTGTGGCACTAGATGGAGTTTTGTCTGTCCCAGCATTAGGTAGCCGAATGCTTTTAATGTTTCAATAACTTTTGACATCCATCACAGGAGACTTTTTTCTTTTGTTTTTGAACTATGATCCTATTCTGCTTCTCTTCCCACCTCCCTCCTAGTAAATCTCTTTCCATGCATATTCCTTCTTTGTCTCACAAGTATGTTTCCCAGGTTTGGTACTTAGAAGTTGTCCTTGACATTCATGTTTTTTCCTGTCTTCAGTGACATCTCTTGAGCTGATGTCTCCAGCTGATGTGGCAGTAGATCTTAGAACCCCCAAACTGTCCTCTCAAATGACTCCTCAACTTAATTTTTCCTCCTCTTCTTCACTTCTATGATGTTCTTATCCCTAATATAAAACCTAATATAATACACTTAACTATAAAACTGATTCTACATGGAAAGTTTAAAAGTAAGGTATCATTGAAAAAAATAACTGATCTATACTTTATTCAGACTTTCTCAATTTTTATCAAATGTCCTTTTTCTGTCCTAGGATTTCATCTAAATCTCACATTACATTTGTTAATAATGTCTTCTTGGGCTCCACCTATCTGAGAGTTTCTGACACTAATTCTTGATAACTTTGGTATTTTTGAGGAATACTTGTCAGGTATTTTGTGAATCTTTCCACAGTTGGGATTTCTATTATGTTTTCTTCACGATTAGATTAGCATTATGAATTCTGGAAGGACAACCACTCCATAAAGTCCCAGTTTCATCACATCCTATCAAGAGTTTGTAGAATGGCTTTTTATTATTGACTAACTTTGACTGTTCAATGGAGGTAGCTTTGTCAGATTTCTCTCCACTGTAAAGTTACTCTTTCCCCCTTTACCTACTCTACTCTTACTCACCATGTGCAGTCCACATGCAATGACTGGGGAATTGTACTCTACCCGCTGGAGGGTAGAATATTTACATAAGTTATTTGGAATTCTTTTACACACGTGTCTACTCCCATTTCTCCCTGTTATTCAGTCATTAGTTATATCAATATGGGCTCCAGGTTACTTATTTTGTACTTTAGTTATAATCCCATGCTATTTTATTTTATTGCTGGAATTGTCCCAGCTTGGCCCATTTGGAGCTTTCAGGTGGCTCGCATTCCCTTTGCCATACTCCCCTCATTGTGTGTGAGTGCATGTGTGCATTTTAAATTCTTTCTTCCCTCTATCCCTTTCTCATTCCTTCCCTTCCTTCCTTACCTCATTCATTTTGTTTTCTATCACTACAGAGTTCTCCGTGCACATCTGACATCTCTCTCTCTTTTTTTTAAGATTTATTTATGTATACATACAAGCTGGGGTACAGGCCAGAGGCGTGGGGTGGTGAGAGGGTTCACCAGAGACAGAGTGGGAAGCAGAACAGGCAGATCAGAAACACACTGTTGAGGGGAGCAGTGGACGAGGCAGGAGAGGTCTGCCGCACCACGTGGGAATCTCCCCGGCCGGGCAGTGGAACTCGCATCGCGCAGTTGCTGCCGACAGCTCCACAGTTCAGTGTTCAACCACTGCGCCACCAGGGAGGCCCTGACATCTCTCTCTTAACCCTTTCACAGTCAGCCATTTCTGCCTTGGTTCCTTTTATTGGAGAATAATATTAGCCAATATCCAGGTACTAGGCGTACTCTCTTACTGGGGTATCATTTTGTTCAGTCTCCCTTAGCTGGCAGAGCAAGGACACATATCCATGTATTCTAAGTTGTATATATGCAAACATCTACAACTATTTCTCTGTGTAACCATGTGTATCTATAGTAACCGAACATGAGTTCCTATCGATGTCTCCAACTCTAATCTGTGATCACATAGGTCACTGTTGCCTTCTCCCCTTGCTTGTCAGTAACCTACCAGCCAACAGTGAGAAACCGGGCTCCCACTCCCTGCCATTTTTTTTCTTAACTAGTTAACGCCAGTAGACATTTATAGCATTATTAAAATTGCTAACCTGTACCCAGGGGAAAAATCTTTATCAACTAAGGTACATGCTCATGTACAGTGTCTACTGCCTTTAATCCTGCAGACTGCACTCATTTCCGATGTTATGGAGCTTAGCACCTTTTCCCCATCTCAGTGAGACTGTTTCACGCATTTGAAATACAGTCAGATTATTTTGTCACGTTTAACATCCCATCCTGGGACCTCACAACTTCCTAAATGATTTGTTAAAAATTTCTACATATTAAGGGCACATTTGTGTGTTGTAAAGTTTCATGGGTTTTGACAAATGCATAGTGACATGTATCTAGCATCACATTATCATAGAGAATAGCTGGAGCACCATAAAAATTCCTCTATGCTTTTCCTCCCTTCCCAACCTCCTGGCAACCATTGATCGTTTCGTCGTTGCTGTACTTTTGATTTTTCAAGAATGTAGCCTCTTCAGGGTTTTTTTTTTTTTAATCATTAGCATTATCATTTTAAGAATTACCTAAGTCTTTTTGGAGCTTGATTGCTTCTCTCATTTTATTGCTGAATAACATGCTGTTGTATGAATGTGTCCCAGTTTGTTTATTCATCCACTAATAGAGCAACATCTTGGCTGTTTCTAGTTTTACCAATTCTTAGCAAAGCTACTACAGAAACATTTGAGGGCAGGTTTTTGTGTGGACATAATTTTTCAAATCTATTAGGTAAATACCTGGGAATCAAATTGCTAAATTGATTATTAAGACCATGTTAACTTTTTAAAATATTGTATTATTCAGGTAACATTGACTTATAACACTGAATATATGATTTAGGGGTGTAGATTCCCACCTCTTCAGAAGTATGTTACCACACCATGTCCACCACCAAGGCACCTATAATCTGCCATTATAGTCCTCTAGGTCCCCTTCCCCCTTTGTTTCCCAGCCTCCACTGTTCCTCTCTGGTAATCTCAACTCTGCAGTTAGATTTCTAGGGTTTGTTTCAGTTTAGTTTTATGTATTCCATTGTTCTGTTGTGTTCCTATATGCAAACAACAGAGTAGAAGAGGAGGAAATCAAGAAAACCATCCCTTTTATAATTACATAAAAAGGAATAAGCCTGACAAACTAGGTGAATGACCTATACAACAAAATCTTTAAGCCTTTATTGAACCAGTTAGAAGAAAACACCAAAAATGGAACGACATTCCATGCTAATGGGTCAGAAGAATTAACATTGTTAAAATGTCCTTACCTGAAGTAATGTGCAGATTTCATGCCATCCCTATCAAAGTTGGAATGGTATTCTTCAAAGAAATAGAGCAAATATTCTGAAATTTATATGGAACCACAAAAGAGCAAAATAGCCAAAGCAATTCTGGTGACTTCACTTCCAGACTTCAAACTGTACTACAAAACAAATAGTAATCAAAACAGCATGGTATTGGGATGAAAAGAGACACACCGAACAATGGAATATCATCGAGAGTCCAGAAAGATGTTTAACTTTGTAAGAAACTGACAAAATGTCTTCCAAAATGACTGTACCATTTTGTATTTCCATTAGCAATAAATGAGCATTCAGTTCTCTGCATTTTCAACAGTTATTGGTAGTAGCATTTCCTAGGTTTTAGTCATTCTACTGTGTCTGCATTGGTATCTCATTATTGTTTTTATTTGCAATTTCCTAATGATTTAGGATGTTGAACATCTTTTCAGATGTTCATATTTTCAGTCTATTTCTGTATTCTCTTCCAATGGAGTCATGTAATATGTACTGTTAGGCATTTGGCTTTGTTCCTTAGTATTTGTGAGATTCATCTTTTTGGGTATAATTCTTTTTTAAAAAGATTTATTTATGCATACAAGAGCTGGGGTGCAGGCCAGAGGTGTGAGGTAGTGAGAGGATTCACCAGAGACAGAGTGGGGAGCAGAACAGGCAGAGTGACTGAAGTACACTGCTGAGGGGAGCAGCGGGCGAAACAGAAGAGGTCTGCCGCACCACATGGGAAGCTCCCTGTTGGGGGTTCGAACTCGTGCTGCTGTGGCTCTAGATAGCTTCCTCGTGCTGAGACTTAATCTATTGCACCACCAGGGAAGCCCTGGGTATAAGATATTAATTCTTGATTGTTTGGGTTTATCACTGGATAGTGTTTCATTGTATAGATATATCGTAATCCATGTATTCATTTTTCTGTTGCTGGAAATTAATATTATTTTCAGTTTTTTATTATTATGAGGAGAACACTTTGAAATTCCCATATATATCATTTAGAGCCGTATGCACACATTTCTGTTTGGGTCGATTCCTAAAAGTACTGCTGCGTCTTGAGGTTTATGTACACTCAACACTAATAGATATTGACAAACAATTTCCTAAAATGGTGTTGTCAGCTTATAGGCCTGCTACAAATTAATGAGAATTCTTATTCATGCAGCATATATTCTAATCCTCAAAATGATTCTATAATAATTATCATATTTTGTTTTCATTTTATACTTGGATAAGTCTTAGACAAGATCAGTGACTTGACCAAGGTCATGTACTTTATCCACAAGGCAGTCTGACCTCAGAGCTCATATGCCCTTAACAGCTGTCCTTTCCTTCCTTCTGGTTAAGGATATAATCCTATACAGACAGTCTTCTATTTTGAAACTTCTAAAGTTCATTTAGCTAAAGTTTAATGCCAGTCCAAAGTATGTAACTTCCACTGTGGCCAATAGATGGCGCTTACAGTAGTTTAAACTCTCACTGGACCTTTGAACATATGAACTCAGGAACATACTTGTAGAACTAGTCTTTCTTTATCTTAGTTGGTCGAAGCTGGTCTGAGAGCTAGAAGTCTTGGAATCATTCATCTTTCTTTCCTTCTTTTAAAGATATATTTTATTTATTTATGCATATAAGAACTGGGGTGTAGGCAGGAGGTGTGGGGAGCAAGAAGATTCACCAGAGACAGAGTGAGGAGCAGAACAGGTGGATCTACTGAAATACACTGCTGAGGGGAGCAGCAGGCGAGACAGGAGAGGTCTGCTGCATCTTCTGGGTCAGCTCCCTGGCTGGGATCTAACTCAGGCTGTCAGAGTGATAGTGCTGAGACTTAACCCCTATGCTACCAGGAAGGCCCCATTCATCTTCTTTTACCAACCTGATTGCACCTCCAATCCATCCATTTTACTCAAAAATAATTCCTGAGTATGCATCCCCTCTATTCTCTCCTTCCTCTGAGTTCCTACTACCCACTCTTCCTGTCTTTTATATCATCACAGATGGTTAATTATATGCCTGCCTTGTCCTGCTATGTTCTTAACTCCTCAGAGCAGGAACAACACCATGTTTATTCTGTGTCCTGGGGATTCGACACAGTGACTGGTGCAGAGAAGGTGCTCCTGTTTGTGGACTGAGGAAAACTATCCTGACAGATGCCAGAAAGTTCAAAATGATTCTTCTTTCCTGTGGTCACGTGAGCTCAAAGGACACTGGCCTTGCTCTGTCTGCAGTGACTGTTCTGGCAGCATCCTCGAGCCTTCTGGAGAACAGGAGTCATTATTACACGGTCCTCTCCTTCAGCACTGTGTCAATGGTGCATTCCACCTTTCTTCTGAAAAACAGGAGCTAGTCCAGGCTACAAGGTCATTTCTCTTTTCTAGGGTGGTTGCCATAGGTGTTCTGGTGACAGACCAGAGGCATGCCCAAACTGTCCACCTACACGGCTTCAAAATGCATTGCTGGTAATTACGGGTTGGAAATGGGTTGGACTGGTTGGAGATGAGGAAGTAGAAAAACCAAGAACAAATCTATCTCTTCATGAAAACTCAATTCCTGGTGTTGGACCATTTGCTCAGGCTAAAGGTTTCTTTGTAATCATATAGTTTTATCCACTGAGAAGAGGGCAGTTAAATGCATTAAGCACAGTAACATTTAAATATCTTCTTTGCTCCTGACCTTCTCTTCCTGCCCCCTTTCTGTAGTTGTAACTTCTCAAGGTTGGTGTTGATAGTCTCTGCCATTTTGTATATTGCTTTGTTGGGTGAGGAGCCAGGCCACTTGGATGCAGCTCTTGGCTCTGTCACTTACTACATCTGTCATCTTGGGTAAGTTTCTTAGCATCTCTGAGCCTCAGATTGCTCTTCTATAAAAGTGGGTTTAATCATAGTGCCTTCCAGCTATGCTTGAAATGCAATTAAATAAGTTAATGTGTATAAAACCCTCAGAACAGGGCCTGCCCATATTAAGTATGCTTGTTAGTATTGACTTTTTTTTTGAAACCATACCAGGCATAGCTGTTTTGTGATGCTATCTAGAGCATAGCGAGCTCTTCATTTATTATTATGTTTCATATTGCAGCAGCTTTTATTACCAGGGTGAAAAATGATCAAATGTAAATGAACTTATATCTAAAATATTTTTTTCACCAATTTTACTGGATAGTTTCTGTGCTCATTCTATAATTGACTCTATACTCTCTACACATGTCATAATAATTCCGTATGCATGAATTGCATCTTAAAATTTATAAGCTACTTTCACTTAAAAAATCTCATTTGAATCAAAAATCCTTGCAAGATGGACAGGGCCTGTTTTATATTCATTCCTGTGTTATTTAAAAGATAAGAAAGCTATGACTTACTGTGATTAAGGGAGTTTTGCAAGATCTCAAGGCTAGTAAATGACAGAGCTGGGACTTACTATCCTTCCTGTCCTGGTAGTTCACAGTCATTGTCAAGTTCCTTGACTTTGTGGACAAATATTCTGCAAGCTGCAATTAAATGCATATATATCCATGAATAAAATGTATGTACACACATGAAGGAGCTTCTACCTAACCACAGAAAACACTCAAAACCCTCCTCATAGTAGGAAAATTCACATCCTGGGACATTGTATCTAAAATAAGCATAGACAATAAAAACCCCAAATGAATTAATGAACATTTTTAAATTTTATGCTCACTAAAATAACTTAAAACAGCACAATAAATAAGGATAGTATCAGTGAGAGTTTACACGTTTTTAGTGGATAGCAAGAGAATTCCAGGATCTCCGTCTCAACAGTTGCAGGAAGTAGGTTGTGTAGTTTATTTATTTATTTTGTAGAGACTGTACATACCACAGGGTTTTTTTTTTAATTTGTTTTTCTGGGTATGCTTCACCATCCATTAAATGTTCAATTCCTTTCTGGTTTGATACAGCAAAATTATCGATTTCTGCCTTCTTGGGGTCCACATCTGTCAGTCCCTTTTAGATGTCCCTCAGCTCTCTTCCTGAGCTCAGACACAGCCAGGATGCAATAGTCAGCTGCACTTGGTCTCCCCTACTTCTCTTCTCTCACCCAATAACCCTCAGAAAACCCCTTTTCCTTTTCTGTCATCTCCTTCATCTGCTATTTTCATCTCCAAGTCTCAGAGCATCTTTATTGATTTACCTTTAGAAGACCGATTTAGCATATTCTAGAACTAAAACTTGCACTGTTTCAGAGTACCATTTTGCATATGGTTTCATTCAATTCGATTAAACAAATATGCATCCAGTTTATCTATACATTATCACAGGTCCTTAGGAAAATACTCTTTAAGGCCTGGGATTTCATGGTTCATCTAGAGTCATTCTGATTCAGTTCTTTTCTCATGGGAAGCTAGTGTGATGAATAAAATATAGCTATTGTTTACTGCCCTGAATTAAGGTCCACTAAACTTTTCTGTGTTTTCATTACTCCTTCCTGCCCAAAGCTGTACATCTGTACTACCAAAGGACTCTTGATGGAGCTGGGTTTTCATTTGAAAAATATTTGCTAGCTCTTTAGATATATTCCTATAAGAAGGTTAGAGAGTAATCTGTCTTCTTGTGTTGTCAATCGGTTGAAGGGAAGTTGTAACTGATAAGCACCCTGGGCCTATGAATTCTGACCAAAGGAAGTAAGGGAAGAATCTGGACTTCTTTCCCACACTTCTGCAATAGAGAGGTGGGCGATGTGATGCGCACCTCACATGCCCCTTCCGGCTAGAGTCACTGTGGCGTTGACTGCTCCCAGCTCTCATCCTCTTTCCCAGCTGCTTGCTGCTTAGCAGAGTCAGTGTGCAAGGCCCTATTATGATCACTCACAGGAGGTAAGGGGCAGACAGTGTCCAGTGACTTTTCTTCCTGAGCACAAATGCCTAGGTCCCTTGTCTCAAGTCAGGACAGACTCTACAGGGCTTCCCCAGCCCCCCAAACTCCCTACAGGATGCAAAGACCTTTGTTGAATGTGCATTGGAGGTCAGCGCCTTTCTCTGCCTGATCCTCTTCCTTCCCTCCAGGTGGATCCCAAGAGCACTCCCAATAAGCCTCTTGCACACAAATCTCCTAGTCTCAGAGTCTGTTTCCTGTGGATTTCACTTCAGTCACATAGTCTGGTTATTTGTACAGTGGGCTGTAAATTGAGGACAATTTCCTTAACACCCACCTCCTATGGCCTAAGAAAACCACATTGGTCCAGGGCTGTTCTAACTCTTAAAATCCCATATCTGGTGGTGAGCCCAAGCTGGCTCATGGCCTTTGAATATTGCTTGGTGTGGACTTCATAAGGAATACTCGGAGTATGCAATTCAACGTCTGGTAAATCTTCATGAGAATTCCTTTTTGGTATGTTCAAAGAAAACAAAGACTGGTTTAGCCTACTTTGTGCTCTTTAAACACTGATTGGTGTTGAGGTTGAGTATATAACAGAGATCATGAAAGATTCAACCCGGTCCTCCAACCCGGTCCTGGCAATTGCAATATGGCCAGATATGCTGTGACTGCAACAACCATACTGTTCTATAGGGATATATGTGAAAGATAGCTAACTCAGACTTGAGGAGGGGTTTTAGAGAAATCTTTCTGTAGATGCTGAGGAACAGGGATTGGATCGGCAAGTAAACCATGGGATCATATTCTGTGGGAACTTGTGGAGTGGGAACTTTTATGTAGAGACTCAGGAACAGACAGGAGCATGGTGATTCGGGTAGCAGAGATGTCCGTGGTTCTGTCTATTGTATGGGATGTGATGGGGGTTAGGGGGCAGGGGCAGGGATGAGAAAGTCAACGGAAGTCAGATCCTGCAGGACTTAGTAAAACAGGTTGGAGAAACTGATATCCTGAGAGCAAAAGGGAGACATGAGTAGATTTAAGGAAGTGAGTAGTCTGACCATGCTTGTTTTGTGAGTTTAATGTCCGTGAATTGAATTATGGTCATTTATAATATTGCTTAGTGTAGTCATATTGTCTGAAAACAATTTGAAGTCTGTGACCCCAAAGTAATCTTTGATATGTATTGGTTGTGCAAGGCTTGGCTTTAAGGATCCAAGTGGATTTCAAGAATTCCAAGGACAGAAAATGGAGAAGGTAGCAGCTGCAGTTGGAGGTGTGCCAGTCAAGAGCACTGAAGTCGCTGTCCGTGTGTGTGTGTGTGTGTGTGTGTGTGTGTGTGTGTGTGTGTACACATAGTGTTCTGCTCTCTGAACATCTCTTACTTTTCTTTTCAATGTGTCTTTGTCTCTTTTTATTTCTGTCTCTTTCTTCAATCTCTGGTTCTGGGTCTTTTTCAGCCTCTCTGGGCAAAGCAGACACTGAAAACATATCTATTAAAGAGATTTCCCAGAAAGCAAGAGCCTCCAACCTCTCTTAACCATTGCCTAACCCATGTGAGTTAACACCATGCCTGGAATGACTTAGTTGAGTGGTTACGAGCTTTCAGTCTTTGGAGAAAAAGAGCTTTCTGTCATATACTGTTTTAGGACTCAATAGAAAGCATAATTTTTTTCTCTCTGTTATTTTATTCATGTCTTAGCTTCCTTAATTAAAAAGTAATATATTTTCCCCTCCATAAATATTTCATCTTAAATTCTGCCAACATGTTGACATCAATACTAATAGGAAGGTTTCCCCCAAACTCACATCCGTTGTGGATGCCCCAACCCCACCCCTCCCCAATGAGTCACGATTTTGCTGCAAAAACTCATTCTCTTTCAGATCACTAAATTGTGGGGGAGTAACTGAAGGCAGATATTGATCTATTAAGAACAAATGAGAGAAAATGACCAGAACAAATAAACTTTGGGGAACCGAATCATAGAAATCATTTGTCCCTATCAAAACTCCCACTCCATTCAGCTGTTATTTATTTTAAGGAGACTGAAAAAAAAAAAGAACATTGGCTGATATACTGATTAAGGTTGGCTTTGTTTTGTATGAAGATATCATTGGAACGGCTGCAGCTTCCTTGATGTTTGGCTTGTGTTCGCCACTACCCCAACTCTGTTCGACGGGGGATGTTGCTTCTCTTGGGCAATTTGGATCACCTAATTGATGTTGCCAAGGAAGAGGCCTCTCTGGGTTCCTCTGTCACTCTTCTGCACTCAGAAGTGTCTCTAATCCCTCTAATGATCATCTGCACAGCAGGCAAGCAGGTCTGGTGCTGACACAGAACAGTGGCTAAGAACGCAGAGTGAAATCTCCTGAATGTGCCAGGCCTGGAGTTACCTGGACTGGCTACTGCTTGCTGAAGCTGGAACACTCCACCATGTGCTCTTTCATTGAATAGTGAAGTTGCTGTAGATGTTTTTTTCTATCTGTTGGGGCTCCTGTGACATCCGGCAAACTGTGATGTCCTCTGTTAGAGGAGAAGGGCTAGATGGTCGCTCATGTCCCTGCTACAAATCTTAAATTCTGCATCTGGGGACCTGATCTGGAAAACTGGCCTGTGTCCTGAGCAGCTGGATTCCTTATAATAACAAGAGAAGAAACTATTTCCATGAAATTGGAGGTTCTTATCCTGGAGGGGGAGTTAATTGATGTGTTTTTCATTTCAGCCATAGAGGAGTGCTATTCAATATGTTATTCCTGTACTTTTTTTTTTCTCCAGGATGAGAGGGGGTGTGCGTGTGTGTGCACACGCGCACGCGTACACACGCACGCTGGGGAAAGGATGGACTTGAGGGACCTCAGAAAGAAAGTTACACTAGCAGAAGGTGGCAGTCAGCCTAAGGACCGGTGGGTAGTGTGCTCCTCCCTTTGTCCACTCTGCTTTTTATGTCAGAGTCTTAACAGCAGCTGCTGGTTTCTAGAATAGACTTTCCCACTAGGAGTTATTTACAAAGACTTCTTGAGGTTCTCACAGGCCTCTGTTGCTCTTCATCTCACTCTGCAAAGATGTGTTGAATGGAACTGAATACCATTAAGTTTCAAGTGTTAGCTCTTAGAAGCAGTGACTCCTTAAGGAACCAAAAGGCTCTGGGGGGAGTTGGCTTCCAACGAGTGCACGGAGTTTCTGGAAGACAGCAGATGTGCTGCCATTTATACAGCAGACTTGCTGACTTATTCAACTCTTTTTCTTCTGATGGCTTCAAGCAATGCTACATTTACTCACCTCTGCCAAACCTTTAAGGGACACCTATTAATACAAATTGTTCATGCATTTGTGGCTTTCATCTTTATTGTCTCCCTCCTGCTTTCTAAGCACCATAGTTTCTCGCCCCCACTGCATGGTAACCTCCTAAACTAGTTCCTTGCAGATGCTGAGGTAGATCAGCATCACCCCCAAGCCCTGTGGCAGAGCTCCTGATGCAACAGGTCTGGGGGGAGGGGGTAGGGAGTATCTGTCATTTTTAAGTTCCCAGGTGACGCTGATGATGTTGGTCTTTGGACCTTGCATTGAGAATCTCTGCCCCAAATAGTCTCCTTACCACCTTTCTTGGTCCCAAAATTCATACAGAAACTCGAGTCATCTGCTAAGAACTAAGTCAGCTGGCATCTCTCCTCTCTCAACTCCTCCCCAAGTCCCTGCCTGGCCTGGGAGGCCCCACGTGTTCTTGCTCGGGAGCCCACAAGGTCTGGCTTTCCTGCCTGGCCAGCCTCATCTCCACCTCCCTCACTGGTCTACCGCGTCCCCTCCCCCGGCTCAGGACCTCCTCTGTGCCACACCACAGAGATTGTGCTCCTGCTTTCCTCAGGCAGGGTTTTTTTCCCCCTTTGAAGTCTTTAGCACACTATTTTGCAATATTCACTTGTGTTTTTACTTTGTGAATAACTGTTTTTCCTCTTGGAGGAAACTCCCTGGAGGAAGGAGCCATATGTTTTTGTCCCTGTTGAATCTCTAATCCATAGCCCTGCCTTGCTCATGAAAGTCACTCAAGAAATACTCATTCAGTGCTTGGATGGATGGATTCTCAGGGTTGTGGAGAAAACAGAGTGGAAAAGAGAATGGCTGTCATCTGGCATTTGCATGCAGCTGTGTGCGCTGGTTTATCTGTCGCTGAACATACCGGAGGTTTGGTTTTGAAAGTTGTGCTGAAGAACTCAGAATCGCCTGGTGCCTTCCATACCCCACTCACTTCGCTTGGTCAGATCAGTGCAAAACATGTGTCTCCCTTAAAACTCCTTTCCCAGGCAATCTGATTCAGAAGTTAATAAAACCATGTCTGTGACTCATTTGAATATCTTTGAATTGTAGTGTTCTTTATCCACAATAAAGTCAAGATTCAAAGAAGCATGTTTTGCCTCAAAAATAATAGGATACTTTTAGAGATAGTTTTGTGGAATTTCAGATGTCTTCCCTTTGGGGGTTACCCTTTATTCTTTAGCATGGCTCATGTTTTTTTTTTTTTTTCTTCTGGAAAATTTACCCCTTCTTGGATCCTATCATTTGCTTGTATCTTTTCTGGCTAATCTTTTCCTAGATTTCTTCCATGGACCCTCTGCCCAGAGCATTCCTCAGAGTTCCCAGAAAGGTAGGTTCATGGGGGTTACATGATGCAGCAAGTTCTGGACCCCAGGCTGCCATTTATTGCTCTACTCGGCACAGTGCCCACCTCCCTGCCTACCTGTAGAACCCCAGTCCTCCTTCTCTGCTACGAGGACTTGACGCTTCAGAGAGGAACACGCTACCACGCAGGGGCAAAGTGATGAATTTAGGTGCCCTCCAGGGTCAGGCTAATGTGGCTGGGGCGTGTGAGGCGGGAGTGCAAGGTCTGAAAGATGGTTCTATCCCAGTATCTTTTCAGTTCCAGAAACTTGAGTTCTTTTGTTTTCCCATAGAAGTCGGTTTCAGGGAAGCATTTTGCCAGATGGAAAGAACTGTCTGAACTTGGCATTGACATAATTCATCCAGGTGCAAAAATAGTGTTAGGGATTCCTAACAGGTAAAACTGAGTTGGGGAACAGCAAGTGACTTCATACACTTAGAGTCAGATAATCCCCAAATTAGGACGGGCAGTACATCCACTAACCAGCACTGCCCCCCCCACCCCCATGTCCCCCCGCCCAGAGTTCACTCTCTGGCATCAACAAGCTTTTCCTCTGTGCAGCCAGCCCAGCACTGAGCACTGTCGTTCCGCGTGAACAGGGCTTATTGGAAGACAGGGTCTCTCCGGGAGCTCTGGCATTTCTGCTCTTGTTTTATCATCTTGGAAGGAAGAGGTGGGATCTCCCTCCTGGCGGTGGGGGGTTTGTTTTGTGAGCGAAATAATAAAGAAAACGCTTCCATCGGGTGCAGAGTGCGCATGTCCGCTGCCCCCGTTCCTTAAGTGCAGGGACCTTGGCTGTGACACGGATCAATGGTGGTTGCTGCCCCTACTTGGTCCACTCGTATTTTCTGTGTGGGGTTTGGGGAGCAGAGGGAAGCAGTGAGAATAGTGAGCACCTGCCACCTGCTGCGCCCGGGGAGCAGAGATCTGCATTTCTGACTCAGGAGTACAGCAGTTCAGGGAGGCTGGGGCAGCTCTCCTGTGCACCTGCAAGAATGGTCTAGTCTAGGTCCCCTGCAGCCCCTGACAGCTGCCCTGGCTCTTGTTCCAGGCCAGTGAGGCAGAGCAGGCCCCTGTGCGTGTGGGTGTGTGCATGCATGTGTTCGTAAGTATGTGTCTTGTGACACTTTTTTGGGGGGTGCAGAATTGTAACCATTGTCCCACTATTTTATCACTAACTTTACATAATCAATACTGTTTTTATTGCCAAATGTCCTTTTACCTTGAAACCCTTTCAAGTAATGGGAGATGGGCAAAAAGGATGTAGATAAAGCTTGCTGGGTAAGGTTGTTGCAGGGGATGTTTACAGATGGAGCGCATCAGAGTCATCAAAGAAAAATCTTTTCTGAAATGGACTTGTGCAAGGCTGGCTCCAAATCATTCTTCACTCTTTTTTTTCTGAGTCTCATCATACAAGCCATATGTCAGTCACCTAAACAATGAATCTTGGTTCAAAGAGGATTGGCTCTTGCCTGTGTAGGACCAAAACCTCCCCCCCCCCAGGTTTTTTGCTTTTACACTTAAATGCACTCTGCTTGGAATGACATGTCCTTCTTTTCCTAACCTTTGGTGTCTTATCTCACCCTGACCAAATTAACCCAGGATCTGGGTTCAAATTACCACCAGATACATAAAATCCCATCATGCTTCTGGTGGATCCCATGTTTTTCCCTTTGACCCAAAGGAAGAAAAATGATGAGTGATGCTTTTTCACTTTTATCTGTCTCTCTCTTGCACACACATACACACAGACACTCACACCCTTCCCCAGTTAATTTTCAGATCAGTTTCTTGAGACTGGTCTTGGAACATGTCACCATGAGATGAAGATATATGGGGAGTGCATGGAAGTTGGAGTCCTTTTTTTTTTTGAAAAGGAATTTTCACTTGAGAGTAAAATTTTAATTGGACGTCTAAACTTCCAGATAAGCTTTTGTTCACCATTTGTCATGAATTTACAGGGAAATGGAAAAAAAAATCAATATTCTACAGTACTTCTTTCATCCCAAGGAGGTTGAAAGACTTTAGCTGCAAAGTGAAGAGATCAGAAGAGAAACAGATTTATTAAAAAAAAAAAAACACCCTATCTTAACAATGTCATTGGAAGAACAGACCCTTTCTGAAGCAATTTCTGATCCCCTTTGCAAAGATGGACACTTTTAATGGGCAACCACAAAGATAAGAAGCAAGAAGAAGAAGGTACAAAGGGAAAAAATGCAGAGTGCAATTTTCTGTTCTCTGCAGTTAGGGGGAAAGAGATCCCAGTTTGAAATGTGGACAATTTGCAAACATTTAAGCCAGACATTCTGCCAAATTTAAATGCCTTTGCTGATGAGATAAGCAGCTTCATGTTCTCTGTTGTAATTCCAAGTCACTAGGAGGTGAGAGATAGGGGTGAACTTCCCAAGCCTAGATTGAATGGGTCGGGTCCTAGGCACACACCAGATTTCTCTGTAGTATAGTGATATAGTTTTATCACTTTCCCAACAATTGCAGCTTGATAAATATTTTTAAGAATTTCCTGGCATCCTGTTGTCTGAATGCTTTGGTGTGATATGTGAATTGGCTTTCTTGTCTTCAGTAACTGCTACCAACTTTATCTAAATCCATTTCTTATTTCTTTTAAAACAATTCCTCTTAAGTTCTGAAAAGCTGCAATGTTAACAAATTACAAACTTCAGTCTCCTATTTAATTCCTATTTCTTCTTACCCTTTTTCCCTCTCAACACCCTCACCTCCGCCCGAGGCTTACCTGTGACCTTCGTGGCTGGGAGTAGCGAGGCCTCGGTCGTGATCTTTCTCTCTGTCTTCTTAGAATGACTACGCTGGTGTTGGGGCAGTGAGGAGGGGAGGAAATGAAAACAGTGCCTTGCACATCTGCCGTGGTGAAATTGCCTGGTTCTTCTTGGTTGGCCATAATTGTTGATTTAGATTATGGCTTAGTCTGTGGGCCCCTTGAGATTGGCTGGTGGGTCCATCAAGCCCCCACTTGACTTGCTGGGCACATCTCAACCCCATTTTCTAGTTGATCCCTGGTTGTTGCTGCCATGTCCTTTGGCCTCACCCTGTACCCATAGCTGGCAAGACTGTAAGCCAGTGTTATCTGGTGTTGGTGATGTTGCCATCTCTGAAATCTACTGGCATGTTCAGATCTAACCTATGTAGATTTTGTCAAAAGGCAAACCTTTTGTGTCAGTACCCAGTGGAGAAGTCCTCCACTACCTGAGCCTCCATTCTTCCCTCTTTGTTCTACTTTATATCCACAAGGTAGGTATAAGGCGGTGCAGGCGGGAAAGGTAGGGAGGGTTAATGCTGGTTCTGTTGATCTGGTACCTTTCAGCAAGCCTTATGGGAAAGTGGCTGGTTCTTTGACCTTCGAATGTGTGGTACTTGATGCGTTTTTTTCAATTACAGGGGAAATAGAACTCTCCACCCAGCATCATCCTTCTATGCTGTAGCTAATAGCTTTTGCTGAAAAAAGGAAAGTGTTGGAAAATTTAATGGATATTTTCCTTATAATGGCCTAGGAAGTGGTGACAGAAAGCCCATGGGTGTGGAATACTGAGATCTTCAATAGGGTCTTGTCTCTTTACCCCCAGAGACCAAAACGATGCCTGGCACTGGATAAATGATGCAAGGAGGTTCAAAATTGCCAAGGTCTTAGAAGGCACTAGTATGATTTTGCTATGGGAAAGACTGAATTGGAGAAAAAGTAACTCTGAATAAAACATAGTCCCAGCTTTTCTTTCTTCCTCCTTCTCCTCCAAAGCTCTATGTCTCTTTCCCTTGTCTTGTTCACGTGAAACTGGGCAGTGGGAAATTTGGCATTGTCTTTGAAGGGGCCATAAGGAGTGGTGATTGCCAATAGCTATTTTGAAACTGGATTTAGCTTGGTATGGCCAAGTGAGTGTCCTTAAAGCCCTTGTTTCTGGGGCATGATGGACTCTGGGAGAGGCACTGACAAAGAGTGGTTAGTGGCTACTTTGAGTAAGAAAATAAATGTCAAACAGCATCAAACCGCTAAAATTGGGCAAGAGGGACCCCATCCTCTGAAAGGCCTCCCATGGAACATCAACAGCACACCTGTACTCACGCCCCCTCACGCCCTGTACTTGCTCAGCAATACCTGGTGCCTCTGTTCCTCAGGATTCGGCGCTCAGCATTGGCAGCTAAACACCCTCTCTCCTGACTACTAATATTGCTCAGGCTCCAGGGGTGTGCTTCCCCATGTCTCCTGCCCGGTGTTCTCAAGCAAAGGAAGGCTGCCTCTCTATGCCAGGAAGATTTGTGGGTTGTGCCGTCTGCAACGGGCACTGCTTTGGAGAGTGGGGAGGATTTGAGCAGCACAAGCACTTAGGTAAGACAAAAGACTAATTAAATTGTAAAACCTTGCTCTCAGCAGGAGCGCAGTAGTTTATGACAGAGAAAGTCTTATTTTTCAATAGACTTGAGCATTCATTTGCTCGCTTCTCTCCATGCTTCCGGAAGCACTTGTGAGTTAGGGAGCTCTTTGCGGTAGCAGCACATGGAGGCTGAAGGACATTTTGCAATATAAACAACGATTCATCCTCAAACCACAGGTCCATCAACAGAACACCCATATATCCCCAGTAACCATGAAACACAATTGTCTTTGATGTTTTGTTGACTTTCAGTTATATAAAAACCATAACTTTGCATAGATTCCAAAAAAATGATAATTATGAAATATTTTTCAAGGGAGGAGAATAGAATGTATTTTAGGTAAGTATTTATTAGCTCTGTGTGGAACTCTGAAGCGTGAAACATGTGGGCTGTAGGTTTTCATGTGTACTGTTGCCCTTGTACACATTAGGGTCCAGCATAATGTAAATCGTGAGGTCTGACCACTTGCCTCATAAAAGTTAGCTTCCTTCCTCTGCTCTACTCCTTTTGTCTTCTAGTGACCTTTTGCTATATCTCTGAAACTTTGTCAACATATTATGACTATGGGACTGTCAATGTGCAGACAGAGATCCCAAGACCCCAAATTTGCATATTCTAATGGGGCCTGGCCATCGGTGTCTACCAAGACAAAGCCCAGGTAGTGTAAGAGGACTTTAATGGGTTTAGTGTGCATAGACAAGAAAAGAGAAGAAAGGACAATAGTTTTCCAATAAAACAGCCGGTTACCCAGCCCCTCATGGGTCAGTGCCCAGCCAAACAGGCTTGGCTCAAAGCAGGCCTGCTGAGGCGCAGCATCTTGCCACAGTATAAGGCACCTGAGGGCAGGGAACCACAGGAAAGAGGCAGAAGGGACCAGGAACGTCTGGCATGAAAGGAGAAAAATCAAAGCAAAAAATCAAGGTAATGGCTGCCCTTGTCAGCCTCCCCATGTGTCTCTCCTCCATGTGTCTCCCCCAAGCCCCCCAAACCTCAGGTGCAAGCCCAGTGATGAGAAGGAAGGAGCCCTTCTTCTCCACTGCCCCCTTCCTGAGTCTCTTGCCTTCAGTGTTGTATGTAACTTCGCCTGGCCTCCTAGCACTACCCCCCATTAGTGGGGCAGGGAACACAGACCCTCCCCTTTTTTGCAGAGATAAATCTATTACAGGACTATAAGAGGATAGCTAAGATTTTTCCAACTTTATGTAACCTGGTCTTTCCCCATGGGGTTCAAGACAAATTCTGTATTAAAAAAAAGGGGGCCTGGGCAGGGCCTGTGCCTGTAATTCCAGCTGCTTGAGAGGCTGAGGCAGGAGGGTTGCTTGATCCCAGGGTCTGGGCTGTAGTCTGCTATTCTGACCCAGTGGCCCCGCGAAGTTTGGCATCAATAGGGTGATCTCCTGGGAGTGGGGGTGGGGGGCGGTCACCAGGTTGCCTAAGGAGGGGTGAACTGGCCAGGTTGGAATACAACCAGGAATGTGATTGTGAGAATCAACGAGGAGGCCAGAGGTGGAGCTTGTTACTACGCTCTTATATATAGTCTTCGTTTTCCAGCATGGATGCAAGCACACTAGCTTAGGAAAAAAAAAAAAGTTTCATCTACTATTTAAGAATCATATCTATCTTTAACAACAGTAGTAATTATAATACTGACTATGGAAGAGTTCTTTACAATGTTCAACATGCTAATATGTGTATTTTACAAGCTGCTAATAAGTTAGAGAGGAGAATTGTGGTTTCTGACATCTTAATAGATTTAGTTGCAGAGTTAATGGCAATGTGGAAGGATTTGAATCTCTGTTTATTTTTATATTCTATTAACAAACTGAGCCCAGCCATTAATTTCTTTCTGGATTATGCATTTCAGAACATTTTAAATTATGTTTTCTTTTCACAGAAGTAAAAACATAACTATATTAACAGAATATGCTTATGTTGTGATGGTTTATTTTTCATTTTGGCAAATCAATACCTGATCCTCTGGGGAACTCATAATTTGGCAATTAGGGAATTTGACCTTTAAATTTTCAGATGTCTTTGGGGCATTGCATTTGCTGCTCAGACTGGCAGGTTTTGGGTCTGTAGCCATCTACATAAAAAGAGACAATGGGAATACAAGCATCAGTCAAGGAGTTGGGCTTTCTGAGCCTCATCTCACCTGCCTAGTAGCAATACTTGGCATGTTCCGTTATATCACATGGATGTTGTGAACAGATTGAACGATGGATGTGAAAATGCTTTGAAAGTCAGTTGGTAGGACAAAGGGAAGGTATGAAAAGTAAGTGATATTATTATAGGTTAGGGTGGGCATATTGTAACCTGAGGGTCAAAGCAGCCCTCCATTTGTTTTATAAATACAGTTTTTTTAATCAGATTATAGCCACATCCCTTTATTTATATATTGTGGACAGTTACTTTCATGCTACAAGGGCAGAGTTGAATATTTGCAATAAAGACCATGTGTCCCGCAAAGCCTCAAATATTTGCTACAGGTTATTTGCAGGAAAGTCTGCTGACTTGTATGATGGGTCATAGACTTGCAGAATTCTCAAATGTGTGGAAGAAATAATATCTAATGTGAATTTTTAGGAGGAACTATGGTTGATCTGCAGTGGCTGAAGAAAAGCTCTTCTGTAATGAAGAATGGCAGCTAGTAAATAAAGAATAATGATAGAATTAGAAAAATCTCCATTTTTACAGTTCCTATGAAATAATGGATCTAGACAAGGATTGCCAATAGATATTAAAAAAATTTATAAGGTGTCATCAGGATAAAGTATATCCATGCTGTGTGAGAGCTTATCACAGATTATGAAGAAAAAAATGAACATGATATTTAAAAGGGAGAGATCTTGTGGCCACTACTTTAAACACTTATTGTGAGCCCAGATCCATGTGATCTGCGCCCCCAACATGAAGCAAGCTTTTGAAAAACCATCATCTGGGAAACATTCTTGTCTTAAATATGTAAGGTGAATCTAATCGAGATGGAGATGTCATTTCCAGTTTATAGGAAATACCAAGAGAACAAGTATCAGTTCAATAAGACCAAAAGGAAATAATCAGACAAATCCAAAACCAAAACCAAGAGAGGCTCTTTGTGATTATTATATATATATAATAATCAAATGTAATGTTGAACCTTGATTGGGTTCAATGTGAAAAAGTAAAGCTACAGTGGATTTTCTGAGCCAACTGGGGAAATTTGATTATGGAATGGATATTGGGTATTATTAGAGAATTATTGTTATGTGATATCTTGTTGATGTGATACTGATATTATGTTATTTCTTTTCTTTCTTTTTTTTTTTAGTTACTGAAGGTCTTAGAATAACATTATTTTGTTCAATCATTTTGTTATAACATTGATTAGGAAAAAAAAAGCCTAGCCTGCATGGAATGAAATAACATTATTAAGGACCTGCTTTTGTTTGACATCCTTTTACTTAAAGTCCCAGTTTCCAAGAACCTATCAAGGATGTTAAGTGAGGACTTACTGTACTTTCAAATGCTTGGGATTAAATATTTGCACAAATACACATACAAAATATAGCAAAATGTTACAGTTTAAATCTAGGTGGTAAGCAGGTGGAAGTTCATTATATTCCTTGAACATTTTGGTGTATGAACATTTTCTTTTAAAGGTTTATTTATTTATGCATACAAGAGCTGGAATGTAGGCCAGAGGTGTGGGAGGTGAGAAGATTCAGCAGAGACAGAGTGGGAAAGAGAACAGGCAGATTGACTGAAATGCGCTGCTGAGGGGAGCAGCGGATGAGACAGGAGAGGTCTGCTGTGCCATGTGGGAAGTTCCCTGGCTGGGGATTGAACTTGTGCTGCAGTGGCTGCCAATATCTTCATAGTGCTGAGACTTAACCCCTTGCGCCATCAAGGAGGCCCGGTGTATAAACATTTTCAAAACAAAATCTTGGGAAGCAAATCCAATAAACAGTTATTGTTTGCCTTTTTGATGAAAAGAGACCCAGGAATTGACCTCAGGAGAAGGGAAGAGTTGACTCTTGGACATTTGCTCAATAATGTTGGGTTGTGTTGTTCTCTCTGATGTCCTTCATCCAGCCCCTTGGGTGAATGAATTAGGGATAAAACATTCTCTTTCCATGGTTTTTTTCTATGGATGTTCATTCCTGCCGGTGATTCATCTCTGGCCAGGGAACCCACCCAAGCAATATTTTCCCTTATAAAATTTCACCTTACCCATCATTCTAGCCTGTCAAAACCTTTACAGTTTTGATTCACTCATGCAATGTGCTGGTTATCTTTCTCAGTCTTGTGACATGTGAATGGCTGATGAGCCCATGTTCCATGTCTTCATTTGAGTAGATAATAAAGATGTTGAATGGCCCCTCCTTCCCTTCCTGCCCCCATCCCACCCCCAGGCCTTCTGGTGTGTACTCACTTCAGGCTGCTCCTCAGCCCTCTCTGCGCCCCCTGACCCAGCTGCCGACAGACCGCCTTGGCAGCTCTAGGTCAGAACCCTTCTGCACCCTTAAGGCTCCTCTCAGTCTTAGCACTTCCTCCAGCTGAGGCTTTTGGGACCTGTTCATTGTGGGCTCACCAGTGCCTTCTGCTGGCCCCTCCTGATTGTCTAGAGACATTCCTCTTGGCACTGAGGTGTGAGTAGCCCTGGGGCCACCATCCTACCCCTGCATATTCAGCCTGGAAATGTGATCATTCTCTGCCCTGCTGTACAAATCTTTGAGCCAAGGGAGCTTGAAGCCTGGAGGTACGTTCTTCACTCTTTCTCCTCCTTGGGCTGGTCTGAGCACCATCGGAAGCACCGTCAGAAGAGAAGCAGTTGGGAGCACTTAGTGGCAACTCTGCTGGCCTTTCCTTCTCCACTCTGCTCCCCACTTTGCTTGCTCCTCCTTCCCTTTGACTCGGGCTCTGCTCTCTGGAAATTCAGCAGCCTCTCACCGTCATGAGTCTGCTTGTCTCCAATGTGTCTCCAAGAATGTGGTAAAATGCTGCCAAATACCTTTCCCAGGTTGGGGTTCCCTGGATGGCAGTCTCCTGAGTATCCACCCAGTAGTCCCTCGGTGCATGCTCTTGAATGGCAAGGTCAAGTAGGGATCAACTGTTCTATAAATTTTGCCTCATGTAAATTATATAGTCAAAAATATTCTGAAACCAGATTACAGCAGTGACATCCTTTCCATGATGAGGAGCAATGGACAGCTATTGAGTCTACCTCACTAGATCATGACCAGGTGTGCATGGAGGTGCAATTTCAGTATCTTCTGGCTCTTGCCATGTGTTGTTTTATTTTTTAAAATTCATGATTTTTGTGCATTTTTTCTGTTCTTGTAAACATTTCTATAAGCCAAAGAATATAATGAATGGACTTACATGTTGATAATAAGTTATTTCAAAGCATTCTTATTTCAGATAGATAGATAGATGGATGGATCGATAGGTAGACAGACAGACAGACAGACAGACAGACAGAGACAGGTAGACAGATAGGTAGGTCGGTAGGTTGATAGTAGGTGTATGCATCCCTGCCCCTCAGAATCGTGAACATGTTAATGTATATACTTTGTGGTTATATATAATATGTAGTTTTAAAGTATAAAAATATAACTCAGTCATTGCTCACTGGGAGGGAATAACGGGTAGTAGTTGTGAGCACATATTGTAAATTAGAGATTTGGGAGGTTCACATCCTTTCTCTGCCAAGTACTGTTCCATTTGGGCAGTTTTCCTCAGTTTACTTATTGGTATAATTAACTACTACTTCTTTGTTCACAGAATTATCGTGAAGATTGAGTGAATTAAAATATATAAAGCAATTATAAAAGCCATTATAAGTACTCAGTAAATGTGAATTGATGTTATGATGGTGATTATTAAATTTATTGCTACTACTTCACCTTGTATGATGGCCTCTATTCTGAAGGTTATTTTCCATTTAACCATACTCTGTAGAGTATACCTATAAATATGACATAAGCCAAGAGTCTGCTGAGCAGTAAAAATAGGTATTATAAAATTACAACACTAAATATAAGCTCCTTAGCTCTTCACTCAGAGTAAATTTGCTGGTACACAGCATTCAATGCTAACAGGTTTTTGCTCTGTTTTTCTGGCTCAAAGATAATTAGAAACATCTTATCAGAAAGCTGGGGAGTGGGTTGTTGTTGCTAGGGTATAATGAGAAAAAGCTTTGCTGTAATGAGTGATAATTCACTATAAAATAGGAGACAGTACATGAAAAATCACAGAATCCCTAAAGTACAATGACTCTGTTTATCAATTCATTCAACAACTGTTTTTATTGAACACTTACTTTGTGCTAGGCACTGTTTTGGACCAAGAGAATATAAAGGTATATGTGATTGACAAAGGTATATGTATCCCTGATCTGATCCTCAAAATAATATAGTCCATCACTGGGGGGAGCACGGTAGAGGGGACAAACAAAAATACTTTTAAATAAGACATTTCCAAACCATAACTTCTAAGGACAAAATGCATGGGGTCATATGGTAAAGAACAATTGGAGTGGGAGAAGGAGTAATTAGGAAAAGATTGGAGTGAGACCTAAAGGAGGAAATGAAACCAGCTTTGTCAGCAGCTTGGGGACAAGGATTCCATGTAGAGGAATAAGAAAGTGTGGAGCCTATGACCCATAAGAGAGCGCTCAGTGGAGTTAAGCCAGAGAAGAAGGCCAGAGATGCTACAATGTGGTTAGCCTGGAGCAGGGCCAGGGGTAGGGTGTGGGAAGTGTATGATGTGAGATAATATGGAGAGTAAGGAAGGGATAATTGCACACAGAGTCTTGAAGGTGATAGAATTTCATTAGAAGAGAAGTAGAATCCACTGAAAGTTTATAAGCGGGAGAGTGATAGTTCTACATCATACACATCTGGAGATTGGCACTGCTCTGTATGGAATGTACTGGAAGGGGAAAGACTAAAATAGATTAATTAGGAGGCTGTTGGAGCAGTTTAGTCGAGAAACTGAGATGCTGAGAGTGGAAAGAGAAAAGAAGTGCTTGTGGTGAGATATATGTTAGAGAGTAACTTGACAAGATTTCTGAAGAACTGGAAGGTTCAGGTGAGCAGGGATAAGCAGAAGGCAGGCATCAGAATCACAATCAGAGGTGACTGTTATTTTTGGCTGGAGCAGCTGGGAGGATGGTGGTAACCAGTTCTGCCATGAGGAAGACGAAGTGGGGGATGCACTGAGAAGAATGGAGTCCACCATGTTCTTTGCACCCTGTTTAGTTGGAGGTTCCTAGATGGCCACAGAGAAGAGCCAGGAAGGTACTTGACTGTGCAGTTCTATGGGAAGAAAGTTAAAGACATCATATATCTCCAGACCCTCTGAGGATAGATATATGGGAAAACACAGGAATTTAATGTGGCTATAAGCTTTTTGAGATAAATATTGGTGAAAGTTGATATTAGTGTATAAAATTTGTGAGTATCTGCTACCTAAGACCTTAGACAGTCATTGATTTTAATAAAAAGGCCTATTAAAGAGCCCCCTCTGTGAGATAAGCTTGTTTTATTGAGAAGATGGAAAATCCATATTTTTATATAGCTCACTCTAGGCTCCCTTGTATTCATTAAATTTGTCTTTCAGAACTTTCCAGGAGCCCCTAAGCAAGTCCTTTCCCACTTCTGTCTCCTTGTTCACTTATCTGAAGAACAAAGCAATCGCCTATGAAGGTTTATCACTTGTTAACTTTTGTTTTTTGAAATCTAGGTCTCAGGGTCTCATTTAAAACAGCCACTCTTAAAGAGGGGCTAAGAAGGACTAAAGCAATTAAAGAAAGGCCATACCTTGAATTTTACTGTGGACACATAACCATGGTGGGCCAAGGCTGGAATCCTGAGGTTGTCAGGTCTTGATCCAGGGAGGCTGAGCTCATTCCACACTGGCTTGCGGAGAGTGAAGAATCATCTCCCACCATAGCTGTGGCTGCAGACGTCTTCTCAGTCGTGTTAATTACCAAAGCTGTTCTAGAACTTTCTCTGTCAGTGTAATCTTTGATCCTGAAGGGAGTTCTGTCTTGGTTTTTCTTTCTTTAAATTTTACACAATATTAGCTTCTTAACAAGCAAACTCCACTTTCCTCCCCTTGAAACCACCCTTGTAAGGTTGCCCGCTGATTTATTTTGCTGTTGTGAGCAGCGATTTTATTTCCTTTCACTATGTGTGGGATAGCTTCATGGCAGTTATGTGCAAGCCCCTTGGTGGGAGAGCCTGCTGAATTTGTAAAGGTGTCATTATTTACTCTTTTAATATTCTCAAGCAGCAGCACTTTTGTTACTTGCTTGAAAGAAAGGAGTTGAATTTAAGACTAAGGGAGCTTTCTGCAGGACATCTGCAGAGGCTCTGTTTGCTGTGTTCAGCCTCAATTTCCTCCTGACCATTTGAGTCACATGTTAATCTTTTATCAACTTTTGGTTATTCCTAACAGATGTGACACAATGCCTTTTGCACTGATGATTGAAAATGCTTTGATCTGATGATGTCAGAATGAAGGGAAGAGTTTGCATGGGTGTACGAGCTGACCCCTGGATTGCTCCTGATTTCCCAGTAGGATTACCCAAGTGGGCTCTGAGAGCAGAATATTGATTGATGTTGCATAAGATAAGAGTTCAGTAGACAAAAAAATTTGGAAAATGAAAGAAATGCATCTTGGAGTACTGAGATAGGTATCAGTATTAACTTCATCTATACTAGCTAGTTCTCTTTCTCACTTGCTAATAATATTAGAACCTTTTACCAAATTTCTACTAGATGCCCAGCACTATACTTGGCACCTTATCCATATTATCTTTTGTCTTGCCCAAATCTTGCAGTGTCCTGGGCCATACTGCAGTGCTGCAGGTGGAAGTTCAGGTATACGTGACTGCATCACGGGCAAACGATTCTCTAGGCAGAGCTGCTTATCTTCCCGACTCTTTCACAAAACAAACAACGCTTTATAGTAATAGGGACAGGCATGCAGATCTCAGTCATTCTGATGCCAAGCCACGTTCCTGTACTCTTGAGGTGTTCTCTGATATGTCCTCAGGGCATAAAAACGCACTGCCTGTGATGATGCTCCCCTGGGGTGATCTGGGGAAGGGTGAGCGGATGGTTTTACCTGGGGAGTAAATAACTGTATGATCCTCTAACTTGTGAACCTCAAAAAGAGGGAGGAGAGAGGTGAGTTTTGTATTCATCAAGTGGTAAAGCATGGAATCCAGTCAATTTAAGGCTCCTTCACCTGCAGCAGAGTCGTGGAAGCCACCTGATGAGGCAGCTGTTAACACATTCGATGCTGAAAATGAATAGTTCTAGAAAATTCTAAAAGGGAGACCAGGCTAGTCAGGGTGTGGTGCATTTGAAAGAATCAGGACAACAAGCATTTTCCAACTATTTTGAGGTTTTGTTTTGTAAGTATTTTATGGTCTATTATGCTAATATAGTTGCTTCTCAGCGGAACATCAGCCTTGCCCAAGGCAGCGAGGAGGATTGGTGTCCCTACCAGGCTCCCTGACTCGGCAGGTCATGAGCTGCACACCTGTCCTTGTGACTAGAGAGCCTTGTTTGTTTTTATTGGAAGGGGCAGGTAGACAAGTGACTCTGCAGAGAGAAGCTTTTGTTTGCTTCAGCCATTTTCTTGTTTTAAAGCCAATATCGGTAGACGCTGTTCTTTGTTTTCTTAGCATTGTTTACTTTCCAGTATTTATATGGAACTATCTATCATGCCCTACCTTGGAGCGCTGTTTTGTAAAGGATAAGCAAGTTTAGTTTCTTCAGCTTCTCCTAAATTTTAAATATGAGGAGAATACCGTCTGTTCTTTTTTCTTCTGCAGTGGTTGAGATTAAAGCCAAAACATTTCTCAACTCCTCTAATTGTCTTTCCCCTGAGTGATTATTCTTCCAGATTCATAATTTTATGAAAATGTTCTGCAAAACACATTGACTTTTATTTAAATTCAACAATGCCCCAGTGTCCTAGTTGTTATTAACTTAAATGCTTAGTTGATTTAAAATGCAGGAGTTGCTGGACTTAGCTGATTTGGTTCCCAGATCCTACTTTTGCCCCAGATCCTTGCCTGACTAGAGAGACACTTTAGGGACCTGGTCATTCATTATGCTGTTTTCTGTCCTCCACATTTATGGCATGTTCTGATGCAAAAGGACTTATTGGAGACATTTCCTGGATGTGTGGGTAAGTGGGTGAGTGGTGTGGTACGGGCGGGTGGTCGGAGAAATAGTCATCTATTTTGTATGCAGTTTTCACCATTAGCTGCTAACATTTATCACCAGAGTGGTACGATACTTTTTTCCCCCCGGCATCTAGGCTTTTCTCTTTTGGCAGAAGGTATACTTCAGGACTGACCAAACCAGAGAAAATTAGTGGTCAAATCAGTTCTGGGGCACTAACTTCAAAGATAATGACACAGTGATGAATTTTTTCAATTACAATGACTTTCTCATTGAAAGCTTTTGCAACTCTCAACTTCTAGATTTTTGCGGTCTCTGGTCCCTTTTTCCAATTCAATAGGAAGCTTGTTATTTGGCAATTTCCTCTGAAACATTGTGATTTTGGAAGATTGATCCGCACTAATGCTATCAGCAGGGACCTTGGGACCAGCCGGTCTCCCATTATCACCCATTCTTCATGGGAGCCAAGCCCTCTAGGAAATTGGATTGAGGCAGCTGGGGACTCCCAGAGAGCATGCTGGGTAGTATCCTACAAGCAGAACTCTATTGCCCACACACTTTCAGTAGTTGCCTGGATTTACTGTTGGCATTCAGGCCAGACTCAGCTAGATCCAGAGGTACCACTGTCTACACAGTGGCTTTGTTTTCAAAACCAGAAATGAGCAACCGGCTTAATCCATCACTTCTCACTCAGGAGCAGAGGGACACACTGTCTTATACTTAGAAGGCACTAATGCTTATTTGCCAGTATTATTTGATGATGGCATCATTCTTTGGATATACATGTAGAAAGATCTTACTGAATGCCATTTATGAGCCAGATAAAGCTACATAGAAAATATATAGTCACAGATAAGGACATGAGCCTACTTGCTATCACCCTTCTCTAAAGGTGGAAAAAGGTCTTGATGTAGAGGCTGACGGAAGAGTAGCCATGAGGCGTGGCCTTTGCAGTGCTGCCGAGAGCTAAGTGAGTCCTTACCCTTCTCAGTTCGAAGTCTCTTGGTAAATGCAGTGGGGGTCAGTCTTTGGTTAATGGTGTTATATGAGGATTTGAGTAAAATTGAGCTATCTGTTGCCTTTAGAGGCAAATGGGTAAGTTAAGGTTAAGGTGGGATCTGAAAGTCTAGAGGAAGTGATATTGCTTAAGAGCTAGTGAGCAAAGTAATGATGGGAAGCAAATACCAGCACAGGGGAGGCGCAGGAATCAGTGGGCCTTCAGCTTTTTTCTGATAGTTGTCATGGGATTGATGATGCCCACTGAGATGGGTTTCAGGAGGAGAGAGCATAAGGAGGAGAAAATATTTAAAAATCTAAGGGTAATAAATAGTAAGGAGCTGAAAATGGACTTAAAATGCCAAGTTGGGGAAAAGTAAATGATGAAAGGGACTTCTTACAGGATGTTGCCTCCGTTCTTTTTGGTAAAGTATCAGGAAGGGAAAGTGAGGCCAGAGGAGAGGACCGCCCAAGTAGAGTCTCTGTGGTAAAGAACGTAGCTCCAGGGCATACCCAGGGCTCCTTGGGGCAAGGTTCAAGTTGGAGTTCAGAGCTGAGCTCTGAGGAGTTGACAGTGCCCTTGGAAGCATTGTTAAGGCAGCCTTGATTATGGTCCTTGAGGCTGATGATGAACAGACTTTTTTTTTTTGGTGTGGTGAGTGAGGTGCCAGGGGTGATGTCAGACTTGGGATGGGAACAGCCGCAGACTTGTTTTGGATGGCGGCATTTGAAGGAAAAAATGAGAACTGCTTCTTAATTTGTATGGAAATACCATGAAATAAGAAGTTCCAGACTGTTTTTCCCCTCAGACACCTTAGGCACTGGGTTTCCAGGGCACAGTCATCTTCTCTGGAGCTTTCTCTTTCTCCCGCCAGAGTGGAGTTTTCTTTGTTCCCTTTGCTGTGGGTTCCTCTGTTCCCGGTCCCCACCAATTACCTTCACCTCAGGATTTGGCTCTTGTCCAATTTAGATGATATTCCAACCTCCTGGCCACCCCGACTGGTCAGCTTGATTCAATCCTGTGCAAATCATTGTATTTGCTGTAGTAACATGTATTTGAAAATATGAAACACCATTTAAGTGTAAAATTTATCAGAATATTTTCATTATCTACTCAAAAATAACTGGGCCGAGGTACTAGCTCACTTCATCTTTGCCCCATGGTTCTTCCCTAATTCCTGTTTCTTCATCATACTGAATTATGCCATTTGATGTCTCTGAGATTCAAGTCACAGACTCTAGGGAAGTTTTTGATTCATTATTTGTGTTAGGTGTTGTCTGCAACCCCAGCTGATTTACCCTCACTTTTGGTGGTACAATATAAGAACACTAGAGTCAGATAACTGGGTTGAAGTTCTGCTCTGTCCCTTGAGACCCATGAGAAATTGGGGAATTTGTGGTTTTTTGATTAAATCACTCCAGATCTCTAGTTTGTCTTTTGTGAGATGAAAATAATAGTACCTACCTCATAGATAGCAGTTTTGTAAAGATTAAGAGGCAGAAAATGTTTAGTTTAAAATAAGCTGTCATTAGTATCAATATCAGTGCTACAGAATTCTTCTAGAACTTTCTGTGGTATAGCAGACACATCACAAAATAACCTGAGACATATCCGTGTTTGAGTGCTGACTTTTGCACTTAGCTGTGTGAACATGGGCAAATTATTCACCTTTTCTGTTTCAGTTGGTCTTGTATGAAATGGCAAAATGGCCCTTAGAGTACTTGTGCAGCTCTGCTGGGGATTTGTACACAGTTGGTATATGTGACACATATAGCATGGTGCCTGGCTTGAGGTTGCTTTCCCATAAACAACAGTTACTATTGTTGTTATTTGTTTCTTATATACAAACATAAGTTTGGGATTATCCATGGGCAAGAATCATCACTGAGATTCAAGGGTCATCTCCTGTCCCTGAAGTGGTCTTGCTTTGAGTTTCTATTCATTCATAGTTTGTTGGCTGCAAGTTCTTATCCTTTCTTGACCAGCCCAGTGCCTTCTCTTATCTTTTCAGTTTTTATCTTTCTAGGCTCATTTACTCACTTGAATATTTAGAATTTTGTTGTGGCTCTGCCAATCCATCCTTAATCTGACTAGTACAGCACCAACCCGGATTCAGTTCCTGGCTCGAGCACTTACCTTAAGCATGTGACTTAACCTTTCTGAGTCTGAAGCATCTTTCTAATGGTTGTTGTAATAACAATCTCATTTAATTGCTGTGAGGCCTAAAAATGTACCATTCAGATGGTGTACGGTCTTAAATTGGTTTCCCTGGAAACAGAATCTGTGGCAGAGATTTATATACAAAAGATTAGCGGTGTGGGGTGGGCACAGTGGTCTCTGCAACAACATTTGTAAGGAAAGAGGACACCAGGACTGGGCAGAGGGGAAGTTGAACTATAGTGTGACTGCAGCTGAAGCCTTAACCCAACCCAAGGGGAGACTGGAGCCAGGAGGATCATGCGGAATTATGCAGAGGAGCCCCGCCATTGGTACTGCATCAACTAGTGATTCGATGGGAGCTTCCCAAGAGAAGTGGTGTAAACTTAAGTGTGTAGCTCCCTTTGACCTGGGTGTCTGCTACGGAGGGATGTAGCTGTGAACTGCCATCTCACAGAAGTGAGCAGTTGTGACAGCTGAGGAATTGCATGCCTCAGTACTGAAGAGGATCAGGGCACACCCTGTGCTATCCATGCATGTTCTGTAATTTGAAATTGCCTCTGTTCGACTCTTTGGCATTCGTTTCCTCACTCTTCTTATAGCACTCGATATCACTCTGATTAGCAATTGCTTTTTTCTCTAGCAACTCTTAATTGTGATGTTCCTTTTGAGTTAATGTCTAAAAACACTGTATATAGAAAGGAGAGGTTATTATCTATTAGTTTTCATTTTTTTTTTATGTGTAAGGGAAGAACGGTCAGGGCAACTAGTTGTTCATGTTTCATTGTCTAATGAATAAAGACTTATTGTAGAGGTAGTATCTTCCATTTTTTTTTAAAGTTACTTCTTTTTTTTTTAAGATTTATTTATGTATGCATACAAGCTGGGGTACAGGCCAGAGGCGTGGGGCGGTGAGAGGGTTCACCAGAGACAGAGCGGGGAGCAGAACAGGCAGATCGAGGGAAACACACTGCTGAGGGGAACAGCAGGCGAGGTGGGAGAGGTCTGCTGCACCATGTGGGAATCTCCCTGGCCGGGCATTGAATTCGCGTCCCGCTGCCGACAGCTCCACAGCGCAGCGCCTAACCGCTGCGTCACCGGGGAGGCCTGGTAGCTTCCATTTTTACTTAAGAACCACTTATGATCATTTAGATCTACAGTATGGGGTCAACTTAGAGTGCCTTGATGAAAAGAACTGTGAGGCTGTGTCTACGTTTTGCTGGAAAGAATGCCGTGATCCCTTAGTAATGCCTGCCATGGGAGTGGATTAGGAGACTTTTTGCTATCTCAAGTGTAGAGCCTTGTATTTCTTTTCAGTGTTGGATGTTAGAATGTTTTTTACTTTCCTTAGTCTTCCTCAGTAATTTTCTGTACCAATGCTTACTTCTGATTAGATTGTTAAGTGTAATTAAGCCAATGCCTGGAATTGTTTCTCAGGTCACTTTAATCATTCCATTTACAACTTCATCTCCAGGAAATCTCCCACTAAAGAATTAAAAGAGGTTTTTAGAAGAATTGGTTACTTATCACAAGCACTCATTTGTTTGCCTTCACGTTAAATCTGGACGCACCTTTTGTGAATACATTACATTCATGTTTATTTGTTTTATGGATTTGTTTAGTGTATCCCCTAAGGAGCATTCTTTCTCTGACATCCTCTCTTGTCTCGGATTGTATAAGCTCCCAGAAGACAAATACCATGTCTTTTTAAATTGCATTGTACAGTGCTATGCACAAATGAGCAATTAATTCTCAAAACACTGACAGGGGGAGAAAGCACAAAGGAACGGATGATAACTTAAATGATTTAAGTGATGTCTTTAATGTATTGGTTATCCCTGATTTTTTTCTAATAAAAACTGTCAGGAAAAAATGAGATAATGTTCAAAGTATATTGAGTTTCTCTGAACTAAATCTCTGGTTAAATTAAAATTATTATTAAAAATCAGTCTTAGGCGTTTTTTTTTAAATCTATATCCGTGAACTGTTATTGTTGGGATACTTCTACCAGGCTATTTAAATTGTCCTCATGAGGTTACTAGACTGAACAATAGTAATGGTGGCAATTGGGACAGTGAAGAAACCATACTTGACTTGGGTCAGTAGTTGGCAAACTTTTTCTGTCAAGGACCAGATGGTAGCAGTGTTTTCAGCACTATGGGCCATATGGTCTCTGTCACAGCTACTCAACACTGCTGTTGTAGCAACAAAGCAGCCATAGATAATATATAAACAAATGATCATGGTGGTGGTCCAATAAAACTTTATTTACAAAATGAGAGCAGCTGGATATGGCCTGTAGGCCTGTGGTTTGCTAACCCCTGTGCTAAATGTTAGAGTTCACTAACATGAACTGACTAACATAACACTGACTACTCATGAACTGGTTCAGAAATACATAGCCAAATGGAACCGATGGCAAGAGAGACATCATTTCAAAGTCAAGAATGCTGAAATAGCAATAGTTGAAATGACTTTGCTGATGTCGTTGGTTTCTTATTGCTGATGTTGTTGGTTTCTTAGTTTGGTTACTGCTGGCCATAGTGTGCAGAAATGCTCATCAAATGTAGGTTTCATAAAGATAATTTCTAATTCCAGGAATCTCAGGACTTTTTAAGATCCCAGCTACTAAGTCGTCTCATTCTGGGTTCCTCACTTCCTAAGCTGCTGAGTCTCTGCACCTAATCTCATATTTGTTTCTTATAAGACTGAGTTGCAATGTCCTTCCTGCTGCCCTAACAGGGTTGTTGTAATGGCTAAGTGAACTACTGCTCAGAACATGCCCATTCCTGTTAAGAAATTAAAGAATATTAAATTTGTCTGACCCGCTCTGTCTCTCAAGTAGAGTGTAATATTTGGTAGATGTATATTTTTCTGGGCAGGTGTATTTGTGTAAGACACAGAATATTCAAATCCAAATGCTCTTTGATAATTGAATGGTTATTGAGCTTTGCTTCACATTTGACTCACCTGCAGCCTTTTTAAAAATCCTAATGACTTTTTATAATTGCCAAGAGCCGGAAACAACTGAAGTGCCCAACACTTAGAATAAAGAGGAGTCGGTGAATATACACAATGGGATACTATTAACTATAAAAGAAGCTGAAATCTTGCCATTTGCAAAAGTGTGGATGGTCCTAGAGGGTATTATGCTTAGTGAATAAGACAGACAAAGACAAACACCATATGATTTCACTAGCATGTGTTATTTTGGAAAACAAACAAAAATAAGCTTTTGAACTATAAGACCAATTAGTGGTCACCAGAAGGTGAAGGAGGTGGGTAAATCAGGATGAAGGAGACAGTGGTATAGTGAGTGATACAATTTTGGTGTGGTGATAGTTAGCACATTTAGAGGTGAAACTAATGTAGCCTATACATATGTTAAATATTACTGATGCACCCCCTGAAATTCTGTAATGTTAAATTACAGTCTTACATCAATAAAAAGTAAAATGAAAAAAAAGAAATTAAAAATCCCAATGCATTGGCACCATACCAGATTAACTAATTCTGAATCTCTGGGTGTCTCAGGCATTCAAATTTTTTTAAACTCTGCAGGTAGATTGTTTTCTGTTGGAGCTGAAATGATTTGCCTCAAATTAAGTGACTTAACACACACATAGTTATTATCTCACAGTGTCGTAGTCTAGAAGTCTGATACAGGTTTCACTGCACTAAAATCAAGGTGTCAAGAGGGCTATGTATTTTTCTCAGCTTAGAGCTTTGAGGGAAGAACGTGTTCCTTTACCTTTTCCAGGCACGACAGACCACCTATATTCCTTGGTTCATGGCCTCCTTCCTTTTTTTTTCAAAGCCAGCAACAGCAAGTCAAGCATTTCTTCCATTGCTTTACATTCTTACTCTCTCTTTTCCTGATAAGGACGCCTGGAGTTGCATCCAGATACGCCAGGATAAGCTCCCTATTTTAAGGTCAATTGCTTAGCAAATTTCCTTCCATCCACAACTTTGCCATGTTCCCTGACATTCACAGGTCCCAGGGTTTTGATATGGATAGCTCGAGGGAAGAGGGGCCTTAGTCTACCTACCACACCAAGTAATTCCAGTTGATAGGGAATAAGGTGTGACTCTAAGGGACTGTGTTATGTTGATGGTTTCAGCATAAGCATCCATTCCTTCATCAACTGATTATTCTTTAAATATGTAGGAATTCCTGTGGTATGCTAGGTATTGATGCCTGGGATAGAATGGCAAGCAGGATAGTCAAGGTCTAGTAAAGAGAAAAAAATATACATATACTTAAATAGAAAAAATATAGTGTCTTGAATCTTCATAGGAAGGCTCCTTTTCCAATCTGACACCAGGTAAAGATTCCTGGAAGAAAGTGATGTGGGAATTAGCTAGGTATAAAATGCTGAATAATAATAGTCTGAGTACCTCCTCCAGACACTAGTTCCTTATCCTTTCCTCACACCAAACACTTGCATGGTGGGCACTGTTACTGCCATTTTGCAGATGTGGAAACTGAGTCTTAAAGAGCTAAAATTAACCATCATAGCCCTCTTATTCTATGAAATAATAAGATTGGTTATACTTGGGCACTAATTTGGCCATTCTTCTTTGAAACATGAGGCCAATTTATTACTTTCTTTCAAATCGGATTATCTTTCTGAAGAAAATGACAGAGCAGAAGCCTAGTCTGGTCTCTATGGTTAAAACCTACATGTAACCCTGTAAGTGTTTAGGATTAAGGAGAGCACACGTTCTTTGTAGAGGTGCAGACAATATTAATTTTATTGGCGTAACAGCTTCCAACATGCAGTCCCCATGCTATTGCCAGTACTTTATCCATGTATCAAAATAGATTTGTTATGAGGATCTGGATGCTCTCTCTGTCTTCGGTGTTTAAGTGAGAGTGTCTACATAGTTGTTCTATTCCAGTGTGATAGACACCTCTGAGCATACAAGGAGGGAATGGTCTCAGTGTCCACATAGTTGTTCTATTCCAGTGTGATAGACACCTCCGAGCATACAAGGAGGGAATGGTCTCACTCTAGCCTTCAAACAGAGATCAATGACTATTTTATTTGTTCAACCCTGCCTCTAGTCCGTGAATGCAGCCTCCATCATGAGATAGCTGGAATGATTAATGATCTGTTGGAGGTATTAATGCTTCGTATTTGGTGCTCTAATTATAGAAGCAGATTGGAACCAAGCTTTCGAGTGGGCTTGAGATTGAAAGATATTTAAAAAGCAGGTGATTGGCCCAACACTTCCACTTCTTTCAATTTAACCATAAATCAATTGTGAATGATTTTTCCACTATAATTTTTCATAGGTTTTGAACTTGGGTAATGAGCATCCCTGTCCTGGAGAGAAACTGTGATTTTCCTAGATCTTGTTGGAAAGAAGATGAAGATTTATGACGGGGCTTAGAGGGAAATATATTGCATTTCTTCTTATCCTCTGCTTGTTTTTCTCCTCCTTCTTTCCTGCGCTTCAACCCTGATAAGTCTCAACTTTCATGAGTGGCATATAGTGTTTGGGAAATAGGGAAAGCTTCAGTATGTCTTGACCTACTTTTCAGTAACTGTACAATTACAAATACTCTATAAAGTGGTACTACATCCCACACTGCAGAAAGCATGGGGAACTGAGGAGGCATCTGCCTAGTAGCACCAATTCTTTTACTTCCTTGCTGAATTTGTTGACTTCAGATTTTTTTTCTCAGTATGAGTTGCTACCCAGATGTTGCTACCCAAGAAACTGCCATGAGGACTGTCAGAAAACTTCTTAGGAACCCTAGGTGAAGGGAGAGGCTTAAATTGGAATCACTTTGACAATTTTCTTTCCCTAACTAGGACTTCAGGTTACCCTGCTCTGGGGAGAATGGTGCATCTCTGCCTGATAAAAACCTGGATTTTAAGTTGTGGGCAAGAACAGGCTGTTTTTTTAATTTAATATTTGTGTTATTTTTATATTTTTAAGAATTTCATCATCTGAGGAATAGATTGAAAGCAAAGAGCTTGATAGAACCCCAAATGCAGCAAGAGCTCAGGTTCACCTTGACACCCTAGCACACGGAAAGATCCATGGGGCTTTTGTGATACTTAATGTTTTTTATACTTAATGTTTTTTTATAGCTGCAAGACTGTTCGAAGCCCTGTGCATCAGAGCAATATATTACACATGTAACTTACTTAAAACATAAGGGTCATTTATTGTTAGATTTGTATTTCAGAACCTTGAATGTTTGAAAGAATGAGTCTCTCCTTCCCGCCTTCCTTCTCCTGACTACTTGTCTCTCTTTCGTCCTTAAATGTCTCTCTTCCTTAAATATCCATTGAGCCATTATAATGAATCAACACATAAAACTAGTCCTGGGTGGCTGGGCGAGTGGGAGGGAAAGGTGTTTTTGAACATAAATAACATTCAGTCTTTGTTCTCAATGGGGGTGGGGAGGGAGTGTTAATTTTTGTTATCTTTTTGAGCAACAGAGTCTACTCCCTGCAAAAAAACAAAACAAACAAACAAAATGTTTATGTAGGGCCTTAGGTAGCTGACAAAGTCTTTGGAAAGCCCAGGGTACAAGAGCTGCCAGAAGTACCAGCCACATACTCACTCGAGGGGAAGCCCCGCTGCCTGTTCGTGTATGTTTGTTTTTGCTCATGTTTGTGTTTCTGTGTCCATGCATGCATTGTCCGAGGCTACTTCATGCTACCATAGCAGAACTGGGTGACTTTAAAAGAGACTGTGTTGCCCACAAAGCCTAAAATATTTACTCTCAGCTTCTTTATAGAAAAAGTTTTCTAATCCCTAGTTTAAATGGCTACCATGTATCTGTTTTGATTTAGAAAAATTTGGGAATATTATCTGAAGGAGCTATGGGGCTGCCTTTTTAAAAAAAAATTGCACTGTATGCCGCACCCAGCAAACCCCCAGCTGCTGAAAGAGAGGTGCGGCATTGATCTGGTCATACTCTAGATGCTACCTCGGGGCCATGGTTGGCAGCGGTGATTGTGAAAACACAGATTGATCTCTCCATGATCCCACATGCAAGGCATTTGCACAAATGTAAATCATATTAAGGCCTGACTGTAATGTATACACTTTAGTCACTCTGAGATTGTTCAGTCATCTGGATATCTTTCACTGTTTTTACCAGGAAATGTGAAATGGAGCACTGAGCAATTTTCTTGTCAATTTGATCAATGTAGACTGGCAGCCTGGATGCCTTTGGTGTTGTTTTTTCTCTTTAAAGATTACCCCACCTTCAATTGCTGGCATTTATTTATTTTACTAAAACACCCAGTTAATTACTCCAATTTTCCAATCTATATTACCACTGAAGGCTCACCTGTTTGGATTGTACATGAAGTTCATACAAGTGAGGCCTGTTCCCGTAGTGTAAGCATTTTCAGAGTGAGATGAATGTTTGTTTATCCATCTAACTTGCTAGGTCCTTTTCATTGATAGCCTAAATTATTCAAATTTCACCTTCAAGTCAATCAAGTATCACTGTAGAAACACAGAAAGAGAGGAGAAAAGAGGCTGGAATGGAAGACCAAGAACTCAAGAATTTGGAGAAATAATGGCCTGTTAGTGAGGAGAAGGTGCCAGGAGAAAGGACCTGGGAGGAGGAATCATCAGTGGGAGAAGAATTATCATTGGACTTACAAAGATGGACGAGAAAGAGGAAACGTTTTCAGGATGGTTAGTGACCAATGATCAGTTTCAGCTGTAATCTAAGAAAATAAAACTGGCTCATGAATCCCAGCATTGTCCTGGTGGGGGGGGTCTTGAGTTGGTTCCCTCTAGTCCTACCTTGATCAGATGTGGGGATTTTCTCATTGCACTACCACCACCTCTCCCTGGTGTTCGGGAAGTCTCCTGATGAATGTCCTTATCGTTAAGCAAGGGATTGTCTGTGTGGGCTGGGAAAGACGGGATAGGAACAGGGTCACAGGGCACAGAAGCGTGTCCTCCTTGAGTCAGGGTCCCCGGGCATCATGTTGCCCATTGTGAGTTGCTGATCCTCAGGTGCATCAATGAAAAATGTCTGGGTAGTGACACCCCCTCACAGCCATCGCTCTGGTCGTGGTGGTGCTTGCTTTATGGAGGACTTTGGTTTCTGGTTCTCACACTTTCCTGCTTACAGACTGCTCCCCGTTCTCTTTTTCTGCTCACTTGTACAAATGGTTTGTATATTTTGAAGAGTGGGTTTTTCAATTTAATAGTGAATTATTTTTGCAATCTTTGTTTTCTGCTTCCCCAAGAATGACTCATACAGTCTTGAAAAAAATCCCTGGTGGTTCTGAGGAAGGAATTTTGTGGGAAGAATAATGCTTTAAAGTACTGTAACCTGCCAAAATGCTTATTTTTTGATTTAGAGTTTATTGATGACTTCTAACATTGCAGATGGAGGATCCCATGTCTTTGGACCAAGATTCAGAGAGCATTCAGAAAGGGTTTCTTGTTGACTGGTTGCTTAGCTGTTGCTATTTAAAAAAAAATTTATTTGAAGTAACATTACATCATAACATGATATAAATTTTAGGTGTGCATCATTGAAGATCCACATGGGTGTACACTACATTAAGTTTACCAGTTCTATCCTTCATGATACCATCTTCTCCTTATTTTCTGATTTACCCACTCCTCATCCCCCTTTCCTTCTAGTAACCACTAATTGATCTTATGATCCAAAAGTTTGTTTTTGTTTTCTTTAATTCATGTGTTTGCTTCTTTTCTTTATATCCTAACTATGAGTGAAGTCATATGGTATTTGTCTTTCTCTCTTTGACAATTTTCACTAAGTATAATACTCTCTGGGTCTGTCCATGTTGTTGCAAATGGCATGATCATATCATTTTCATAGCTTAATAGTATTCCATTGTGTGTGTGTGTGTCACATCTTTATCTGTTCATTAGTAAATGGGCACTTAAATTGTTTCCAGTTCTTGGCCACTATAAATAATGCTGCAAAAAATGGGGATGTATTTAGTTATCTCTTAAAATAAGTGTTTTTGTGTAAAATACCCAGGAAAGAAAAATGTATATGTGAAATTTCTATTTATAAATGTTTGTGAAATCTCTATAATGCTTTCCATAATGTCTGCACCAATATAAGGGTCCCCTTCTCCCCACCTCCTCTCCAACAGTTGTTTGTTTTCTTCCTGCATCTATAAGTTACAAGTCAATACAAAAAAGCACTAGAAGATTAAAGTGTGATGGCAAAAGAACGCACACAGACCCAGGTCTCTGTCACCCAGCATTCAGAAAATATCTATCACAGTTCAAGCCAAGGACTGAGGAGTGATAGGAAGCAGGACACAAATCAGTGTCCTGAAGGTCAGGTCCTGAGGAGTGAGATGCAGAAAGGTTATTGGCCAGGAGGTAGGGAAAAAAATCCTGCAGAGAAGTTTTGCAAATGACTGACATTTTTTCAAAAACCAAGGCTGCCAACAAGTGACCTTTTCTACATTGTAAGAGGCTGTTCAAAATTTGATGAGTGAATGCCTGAGGAAGTAGTAGTTAACTGGTGTCTTAAAGAAAATATGGGCTAGCTTGGCAGCTGAGAGGGAATATGAGGTCATTGTAATTAAGAACAAGGATAGAAGAGGTAAAAGTATGACGTATCCTAGACGCTTAACAAATTGATATATTAAAATCAATGCTTTCTTGGAGTTGTTATGTGTTCAGTGACTCACTGCAAAGTTGATTGTGTTTCTTGTGCTTTTCTTTGAGTTTAAGTGCATAAAATACCATATTAGTTTGTAAACTTATCAGACCTCAGCCTACGTCTTTCATCTCAAAATCCAGACCCTACTGGTGGAATTACAGTCTTTTTGGTAGAGTTTTAACAAAATGTTGCAATTCATTCCCTTATTTCCCTAAAGAATCTCTTGATCTAGACCTAAGCAAAATGTTGCGTACACTCACATCACTTGAAGATTGTTAAAAATGCAGATCCTGGTTCCGTAGGTCTGACCTGAGAGTCTTCATTTCTCACGTGCTTGTGGGTGATGCTGCTGATCTGGGGACCATACGTTGGTGCAAAGTGGCTAAATGTAGGAGGAGTCCGGCAACAAAAGGGTGTCAAGTTTTACAATCAGAAAGGCCTGGGTGGTTTTAATTCTGACTCTGAAACATTTGATGACTTCAAACATGTATGACTTGGACAAGTTGTTTTAAACTTGTTTTTGATGTGAAAAGGGGGCTAATGATACTATCTTCACATATGTCATTCTCATTGATACCTTTTCTCCTAAACCTGTCTTGTTCACTGTTTTATCTTCAGTTTCAAGCACAATACATGGCTTATCACAGATACTCAATAAGCATGTATTGAATGAACTAATGACTTTTCAAATAAATTGGTTTGATTTTAATTACAAATTCGGTGGAATAAAATAAAATCAGTGGAAAAGGCAGCCAAGTATCTGGCCCTAAGAGATATTTCAGTAAATGTTGGTTTTCTCCCCAATTTCTCCCTTTCCTTCTGAAACAAGAAACTGAGTATAAATGCATGTTTCCAGCTGTTGAAGCAACAATGCATAAAACAGGTACTCCTTTGGTGATCCCTTAGTGAAATAACAATTACACTTCAAATAATAGAAGCTTGATGGATGGATAAGAGACTAGTTTCATAACATTGTTACACGTAAATGGACAAGGGAAAATTAGGCAATCACTTCTCATAAATTGATTACCTGAATATATAGGTGTGTTTACTCTCTGCTGCTGGAGACCAAGGAGGGAACCAACTGTGGAAACATTTGAAGCTTTTTAGAATTCTTTGGATTCAGAAAAGATTGGCTGGCTCCATGGCTGACCTTGGGAATAAGAATTTGACTCATCAAAATTACTACCTCTTAGGACCCCCACTTTCTAAGATGTCAAAATTAATTTGACTTTAACTAACAAGTTTGGTCCCTTTAAAGTACAAAATTTAGGGAACTTTTTTTTTAAGATTTATTTATTTATACATACAAGCTGGGGTACAGGCCAGAGGCGTGGGGCGGCGAGAGGGTTCACCAGAGACAGAGTGGGGAGCAGAACAAGCAGATCAGAAATACGCTGCTGAGGGGAGCAGTGGGTGAGGCAGGAGCGGTCTGCCGCACCCCACCCTGTGGGATTCTCCCCGGCTGGGCGTGGAACTCACATGGCGCGCTGCTGACAGCTCCACAGCGCAGCGCTCAACTGCTGCGCCACCAGGGAGGCCCAAAATTTAGGGAACTTAAGAGTTAATATTCATTCACATATTAGTATGACTTAGTTTAATCAGATTGCTTCCCTCACTTTCAGTCAGTCGACAATATTTCCTTAGGACCAAATATGTGCCAGGAACTGACATAGATGCTAGAGGGTGGGGTGAAAAAGGCAAAGCTGGTCTTTGCCATCCTCCCGATCCTTATTTTCAAGAGCGAGGTAGGGAGATGTACAGGGAGATGTACAAAACCAGGAGAATGGATCAAGAGCTGTACTCTTGTTTTGACTTTGAGAAGTGGATTCACAGAGATCATTTGTCAGTTATTGATTAAATGGACTTAAAAACAGTTCTGGTGGTTATTTAAAACTATGATTTTATCTTAAAAAAAAAAGACATTTATTTATTCATACAAGAGCTGGGGTGTAGGCCAGAGGTGTGTGTGGGGGTGTGAGAGGATTCACCAGAGATGGAGTGGGGAGCAGAACAGGTGGATCTTCTGAAGTACACTGATGAGGGGAGCAGCGAGTGAGACAGGAGGGGTCTGCTGCACCATTTCGGAAGCTCCCTGGCTGGGGATCGAACTGGTGCTGCAGTGGCTGCAGATAGCTTCATCGTGCTGAGAGTTAACCCCTTGAGCCACCAGGGAGGTCTGAAAACTATGATTTTAGAGCCATGTGTTTTCCTAAAACGGTGGTAATTTTAAAAAGTCTAATTTTTAAGCTTATGATGGTGGACAGTTTTGCTGCTCTGTTCATTGTAGTGTCCTCAGTACTTTCAATGCCAGATACATGCTAGATACTCAGTGAGCATCCTTTGAATGATAGAAAAGTTTTCATGAATGTATTCTTAGTGAATTCTCATTAGTGATGACTGAGGACTTAGATTTCTCTGTTTACCCAGGACTAATATATTATCATTTCTCTTTTATATGTATCCTGTGTATAAGTTATACCCATAAGTCATTTCTTAATTAGGGCAAAAAGAAGAAACGCCCACACATAATAAGGCTATATTTTATGCAAAAACATTTAGATAGATGTATCAAAACTTTACAGTCAAGGGCCTCCCCGGTGGCGCAAGTGTTGAGCGCCGCGCTGTGGAGCTGTCGGCAGCGCACCATGCGAGTTCGCCGCCGAGCTGGGGAGATTCCCACATGGTGCAGCAGACCTCTCCTGCCTCGCCCACTGCTCCCCTTAGCAGTGTATTTCTGATCTGCCTGTTCTGCTCTCCCTTCTGTCTCTGGTGAACCCTCTCGCCGCCCCACACCTCTGGTCTGTACCCCAGCTTGTATGTATAAATAAATAAATCTTTAAAAAAACAAAACAAAACAAAAACTTTACAGTCAATAGCTCTGATAGTTCTCTATATTCACAATTCTCTTCTCGACTTAGTGTTTTTTGTAATAGCTACCACTGCCATCAATGGCGGTTATGTATATTGAAGTTGATGATAGATTGAGCTTGTGTTTTCAAAGCTGCTGATCATTAAGTCTGTTTTATGATCTTTTATTCTGCTTTACTATTTTACTACTTTATCTTGATGAGGTCCCCACTGCTTTCAGTTTCTTCCATGCAGGATTATTGGCAGTTGCCTGCTACTAATTTGGTCTACTCCTTATGCCATAGAATATTCATTGATTAAAGCAGGAGATACCATAATGTCAATAACAACCACATCTGACTTTTTAGAAAGAGGAGGAAGAACATCGAGGCTAATGTGAATTGTGGCAGACACACCGTGAAGTAAGCCATGCAACTGGTCATACTGTATGATTATGGTGATTATAATCGTTCTACTCGGGAGGTAAAGTAGCTTTTATCACACTGTGCAGTCACGAAGGTTTATGTCTGACTGATGGGGTGGGATCAGTAGGCATATCTTTAGATCAATCTCATCAAATCTTAGGCCGGAAGTCTTGGAAGTTCCTGAATTGATGATGAGTGAACCATGAGGTGGCTGGATTATAGGGATAACTTGATATTTCTGGTGATTATCAATGGGATAATCATTGATTCCCAAACAGCCAACCATATTGTTTGTCGGAGTACTTAGATATGCAAATGACATTAGTTGAAATATTTTCATATTGTGGTTTTTATAACTGCAATAGAAATATTTAAAAGTGGTAGAAGTGGGGTGGGGGATAAACAAAAGACTGTCAAAACAAGGTTTATTGTAGCCCTAGAGTGATAGTCATCCCAGAGATATAGTCCCAGGAAATCAGTCTTTTCTCATTAGAAAAAGTGATAGTCTAGGCCACATTATAGGTAAGAAATAACTGTTTAATAAGTGAAATAAGTCAGAGCAGAAAGACTGCTCAGAGTGTATAAATATTAGTATGTAATTTAGCGAGTGATGGGCTCTTTGTCTAGCATACAAAGGATGGAGCTGTGTACAAAGGAAAGCTAGTGCACTGGAACTTGCTTTCAAATGAAGAATGTGGTTTCGAGAGTAGGTGCCAAGAGCAGATCAAGAAAGGAATCCTGGGCTTGAAGCTAGCACACCAGGAAGGAATGAAACATAGCCCTAGGCTAGTGGAATCCATCACCAAAGGCAGAGAGGTAAAGGAGGTAGTGAAAGAGAAAAGGTGGAGGAGAGAGCAAGGGAGGAATGAATGAATTGTGCTCTGCCCCTGACCTAGCCTTGTGTGAGTGTTTTATTGTCACTTCCTGCTAAGCAAAGTGGAGAGGGTGGGGAGAGCACAGTGGACTATGGTGGAGGACAATGGGTGCTTCCATGGTGGGAGAGCTATGGTGACCACACCTGGGGTGGTGGGGGAGGGGGTGATCCTAATCTGTCAAAATGCTAATAAGGATGTAAAACAATGGTACTTCAAGAACAATCAATCAGTCAATCAATCAACCAATCAATACAACAAAACTCTAGGAAGAAGTAGGGGAAAAAAGTAGATGGACTATATTAGGTAATTTTCACATTGTCTTTTGTAGATTGTAGGAGTGCTGGAAGGACCTTAACAGAGAGCAGGTTTGGCTCAAAAATGACTGAAAACCAGTTACCCAAGGGTGATCTCCGTAATCAAAAAGTAGGATTTTCTGACTTATCTCTCTAGTAGGGAAAGATTGATGGCAAAAAGCAAACTAACACTTCAGTTTATGCTTCCAATTAGCTGAAAAACATATTGTACTTGCCTAGTGATCTGTAGGAAGTGTGACTTGATGATTTGCTTAACACATTCCTGAATCCTTGCTATTCTCCATGCATGCATTGTTTGGGGTAGGTGTCCTGGATTTATTTTGACTCAATGGAATGCCACATTCCTAATATGGTGCTCAGGATAAAACAGACAATGGACTGAGATCCTGGGAAGAATTGTCCCATGAGTGATGTCCTTGATGTGACATGTTGCATCAATGATCTTCATTCAGACAGGCTATGAGCTTAGCGTTGGCATGAGGCTGCATTTGATCGGGTCGCAGGGTGATCACTCTCTCATCTCCAGCAAGAAATGGGTGCTTATAGAGAGGTGCCAATGCTTTATAAGCTTACACTGGTCAACAAATTTTTACAAAGTCATGTTACTGAAATAAAATTAGTCATTTCCCATCAATTTGTAAGTGCTCAACACAAATATGACAGTCAAATTCTAATTTTGGATCTAGGGTTTTTTTTTTTTGTAATCTGCAATAAATTGATGTTTACATCACGAAATGCATGCCAATAGTAATAGGCCTATGGTTAATACCTGTAAAAAATTAAGTCCTAGACGACGACTTAGATTTCTTCACTTGTCTCTCGTACAGCTGTTCAGGAATAGAATAGCTGGAAGACGGTTTCCATTGTGCGAAAGCACAGCCTCAAGACTCAGTTTCAAAGAGTCTAGAAATAGTCTCCATTCTTGTGGGTCATGAGTGATTTCTAAGGCATTCATGAGGCCCTCAATGTTGGAACAGAATACCAGAATACTTTCCTTTCTGAAGAAAGGCTCCAACTGCTGGTGGTGCTTTTGATAAAAAGTAATTGTGACATCTTCTTCTAGAAGATTCCATTGTTGGAGTCTTGATCCTAGCAATTCTGCCTTGTCCATTTAGCTCTTCCTGTGTTAGTCTGTGTGGGGTTGATGATGCACCACAGTGAAAATCTGGATTACTGCACGTTGATGGAACAGGAGGAGAACAGGTCAACTCACCCTTGTCCTCGTCAGATTAATCAAGAGAATATTCTGCTGGAGGTTCTGGAATAGGAAGTTCCTCACCAAGTGGAACTGGTCTCAATGCAGACGGAGCGTTTGGGTAGACTATTCTCGACTTGTTTTTCTTCGTTATTCTGCCAGAAAGAGGAGGAACCAAGCAGAAGTCACAGTGTTTTATGTGGTTGCTTGGCTCTCTCCACACCATGGGGACTGCAAACGGCATTGATGGTCTTTTGCCATTGAACCACTGTGAAAGCTGTGCTGTACATGTAGCATAGCATCTAGGTGGGGCCCAAGGCTTGTCTTGGTCACCAACCTTGCATCCAAAGTAAAGATGATAAACCTTCTTCCCTTGAGAAGTGATACTTTTCTTCTGGTTGGCAAATGTCACTTCCCCACAAATAGAGCAAAATTTGCCCATGGTATTAACGCACTTTTGAGGCATGACTGTTCTTTATTATGCCTAAATGGATAAAATAATAACAGTTCTATGTAATAGTAGCTAAACTGTCTCGCACAAAGTGAAATATTTTCAATGCTCAACCTTTCCGACAGGGCTTTCTGTAGTGCAGTGCTGACGTCAGCTTTTACTTCAGCAGTCACCTGGCAGTAGTAGTGCGTCACATCAGAAAATGATGCAATCAACTCTGGATGATGTGTGCATGATGGTATTATGCAATGTGATGCAATATTACATCATTCTAGGCTGATTTAGGATGTTGTTGCAGTATTGCTGGATAAATTTACATGGTGAAATATAGAAAATCAATTCTATGAAATATCTTCAAAACGAGAGCTAATAAAAAGTTTTCAGGGTTATATTCTTGTTCAGCACATCAAGATACTGAAGATTAGTGTCTTTTTAAGTCAGTAACGATCTCACGGTTGACCAGTATTATTGGTAAAATGAACTAAATTCTCACTGTGTATATTATGAGGGAGGGTATGGGAGGTAAGGAAGGAGAAGATGGGGGGGGCTATGAAAGAGGGAGAGAATAAAATGACAGAGGATGGGTAAGACAGCCAATAATTCCTCTAAGACTATTGTAGGATAAGTCCATGACTCTGCCTGAATAGGAAGGGTGTAGAGAGAGAGGCAAAACTAATGCACCCACCAGAAACCCTTTTCTGTCATTCAGAATGCTGACCCCATGGTGAGGACCACAGATTTCCTGGATAGTAGATCCATCTTCTAGTTGCAATGAAGGCAAGAGTATAAATCTCATCCCAACTCATGGATAATGAAGAGTATGTTTTAGGAAAACTTTAAGGCAGTGAGGTTTAGAATAATTCTTAGTATTTGTCTTTGCCAATGTTATTTTGATAGGAAACTCAATTTTTTAAATTCGAAACTGTAGGAAATAGTTCATTTCTTATTTTTGGTGAGCAGTAGCTGACTATTTGGTAAACTGTTTGATAGACTGACACTCTGGGACCTTTTACCCTTCATAGAACTGACAATATAGGAGAAGGAATAAAAAAGCAACTGGCATGTATATTGACTTTATAAAGTATATTCCAATAAGCAGCTGCCCTGAGACAGAAAGGCCCACTGCAAAGGCTCCCTCTGCCCCCCTAGGCCTCCAGGGCTCCTTTAATTTGCAAGAGCTGCAGTCATTCACCTATTAGTTTCATAGTGTTTTTGTGCTGATAGCATTCTGACAAAGGTCAGTAATTATCTCAAATAATACTGTGTTATATCACCACATTAAAAAAAATGCTGAAAGCAGTTACTGAATTGTTTTCATCTGGCAGAAAATGGAGATTGGTTTTTGACCTGTTGTTATGCCCAGAAAGAGTTAATCCCATTATTGTAAAGAAAATGATGCTATTAGCTTTATTTATACAAGGGTATTTTAAAAGTGTGAACAATCAGGGCTGGAGAACATTTTTTGGGTTTTTAAATGCCATTAGGAAATCCCAACTCACAAATCTAAAATGTAGATTTTCCTTGTAAATATAAATTGAACACATTATTTTGTGTCATTATCTGAATAGGAACAAGTATAAGATCAATATGTATTGAAGCCAAAGGGTTTTCCCCTAATTGTATGTCTTCCCCTACCAACTCCGCTCAGCGTTCTGAGACCCCTCCATCTTATTCTGGATCACTGTCACTCTTATATTGAAAGCTTAATGTGTTTGCTGCCATAATTAGCATTTTGGGTGATACCTTCATGCTCTGGAGGAAATGTACAGGTGTAATTATAATTTATATGCTCACCTCTTTGTTCTGCCCCCACCCCCTCTTCTTCTTTATGCTATCAGTAAACAAAGTTGCATTTCTGTGACTTCTTGGGATTATAACAGTTTAAGAGAATGTTAGAATCATTTTTGACATTTTAGGGCTTGATACACATGACTAATGATGTCCTTCATAATGTAGGATATGTTTTGCTGCTTGAAAGCTCTAATGTACTTAAAATTGATGGAAAGAGCTAATCTATTTGAGGTGACAAGTCAGTGTATAGTAAATTAATTGCATGCTCAAATTCTCTCTTGCAGACAACCTAGGATTTTATTTTCTTACACAAAATTGAGAATTTATGATCAAATCCCGTAGGCAACTGGAGCCTCACTCCTGGGTGCAGATATATAGTATTTTATGTTTGGGTAAATTTCACAAAGTAGCTGTCATCTGTTTAATATCATCACTCGCTGAGAATGGGGTCAACCATCAAAACTGTGAATGCCCTGACTCTGTGAATTGGAAATTTCCTTTGGAATGCTGCAGCAACATGTATCCTTGGCTCATTTTCCCACCCTCTGGCTCTTTAGTTTACCGTAAGGCCACTCTAAATGCTTTGGCTTCTTGTTCAAGTTCTTGTCCTATTAGCTGAGCTGTAGCATCTGTCTCAATGCTTTTCCAGCCCTACTTCAGTCTCTAGAAATTTGCAGAGATTTCTTTGCAGAGATTTCCCCAAGGACCCTAACTTTCGCTACCTTCTGTCTGAGGTTCTTATTACTGAAGGTTCTTGTTATTGAGCCCCTCACCAGGCCCTTGTTTGTGAATTTGCCCTTCCAGTTTTTGTTAGTGAGTCCACCCTCTAATTGTTTGCTAATTGCCCTTCCATTGTTGAATCTAGCTGGGACTGGCATTCTTCTTCTGATTTGCATTTGGGAAAATCTTTCAATATTGATAATGGCTTGTTAAACCACCACCTCAAAGGAGGATTGTGTGATTCATGTACACAGCACCCCTGATTTTATTTTAAATACTTAAAAATAAGATGGCCAGGGTTACAAGATAGCTTCGACTGTATGAATGGAATATATCCACTGAGAAATTTAAGCATGACTCATCATTCTTAAATTTTAAGTGGAGATATGTTGTGCAGCCACATTTTCAAATTTCTCAGTCTGATTTCCAGCCTTATCTAAAGACTGCTAGAATCACTGTCTAAAAATGAAAAAAACATCCAATCCTCTTGATAGTAGTGTTTGTCTGTGTTGACTGGTTGGTACATGGCTCAGTCAGTCCTCCCTGATGGCAGCCCCCACATCTAAGCCTTCCTGGCAGATATGGCTAGCACTCAAAACTTACAAAAGACCTAGCACTCAAACTTACAAAATACTATATATATTTACCCTGTCATGGTCAAGGACATTCCACCCACCTACGTGAATTAAGTGTAGACCCATCTTCGATTTTACAGGTGAGTCGATGTTCATTTCCATTGTCCTTTAAATATAGATAGATGCAGATTATAAAAATGAGATGAAACGTATTGTTATTAAAATGATTCAAAAGGGGGGGAGGGGAAGCTAGAAAATAACCCCCTTCTCTCACCCTCAGTAGTATTTTCAGCAGGCCCTATAATCTAAAGCTCCGAAAGACCCTTCCCCTGAACCTCAGGCTTGAGAAATTTGTTGGACATAGTATATAGCCTGGATCTTACACTCAAGTAAATACGCTCTGTGTGTTCCCAAAAAGGCCAATATTTATATATCAAGCTCACCAAGTTAAATTTACTTTCTCACATTAAGCCTGCATGATGAATGACTTTATCTTGCCCATTACAGCCTGTTAAATCATAAATCCCCAGAAAGGAGAAAGAAAAAAAAATAGAATGAAGAAAACCACTGAGGAACAAACCATTACTATTTAAGATAGTTATACTGAATCACATTTGCTGATGATAATATGTAGAGTATCTTAGAAAGCCCATTTACTCTTATTTTCTTTCCATTTCAATTTCTGTTTCTAACAATGACAGAAAAGGTATACTGCTATAGAAACATCTGGCTAACCTAATATTTCCATTTCCCTATTTTATTACCTACAGTATTCCTTGAATCAAGTTTACTTTTATTTGTATTTGTTAAATGTGTAAATGAATGAATGCATAAACATTAGGCTAAAAGTATCTCCATATTCTAGTTGGAAAGTCCCTTTCACTAACTGAACTTTTCACTTGTTGCTCTCTTTTCAGGAAATTCTTTGTTTTTCTTTCTTTCTTTTTTTTTAAAATGATTTATTTATTTATACATACAGCTGGGGTACAGGCCAGAGGTGTGGAGTGGTGAGAGGCTTCACCAGAGACAGAGTGGGGAGCAGAACAGGCAGATCAGAAATACACTGCTGAGGGGAGCAGCGGGCAAGGCAGGAGAGGTCTGCCGCACCATATAGGATTCTCCCTGGCTGGGCGTCGAACTCGCATCGCTGCTGCCGACAGCTCCACAGCGCAGCGCTTAACCGCTGCACCACCACGGAGGCCCCAATTCTGTGTTTTTCAAAGAGGCATTCTTTCAGATCGGCTGTAGTTTTGCTCTCTCTCTTCCATTTCCATAGAATTTTGTAATTTGTTAGGCAACCATTTTATTCTGATTTGTATTGAAGGTACTTAAGTAGTGTTAGTGGTTACCTTTACGTCTTGACCAATTTAAAACAACTCTCTTGGTGCTTTTTATGCTTCGTTCTTTCTATTCCACAAAATGGAGCATAGGACAGTTAGAAGGTAGGGTGTTGTCAGGATGATCATGTAATTGTAGCCTAAACTGGACACTAGGGGGCAGTATTAGTCACTATAGTGGGACAATAGGTACAAGCTAGGACCCTTCCAGACAAACCAGGAGGATTCCCTAGGAAGCATGAATGATAATTCTGATTTAAATGAGATTGAAATATGGACTCCAGTTGTGCAGAGGGCATTATGTCCATGACTGCTTTCTAGAGTAGATTTTAGTGGAATGTTGTGAATGATATATCCTTAGTTTTCCCGATGAAATTAAACACAAAAGAATAAACATGTATGACAAGTTATTGGATGGTAAGAATAAAAATAAGGTATGTTGTTTCTGTTTTACAGGTTACTGTATACTCTGGTTGTGTTCAGGGAATAATTGTTCAAAGTTTATCATCTTGGCTACATATATATCAGTTGTTACTAGACTATAAACTTCTCCAAGGTCAGAAATTCATGCTGCTTATATTTGTATCTCTTACACCCTTTTCCATGTGCTGTGAAACTTTGTGGCATCTTGGAAGGGTTTTGTAAGGTCAACCTTTGTTTAATGGAGACTCTTATGCAGAGTTCTTGCATTGGAACTCTCCACTCATGAGGAACTCATTATTTTCAAAAGAAGCCATCCTACTCTTAAATTGCCATATTTATGGAAAAAATATCCTTTTAACCTAAGTGAAAAATGCATCTTGTTATAAATTTGACCTGATTTGACATATATCTTGAATACTCATCATCTACAAGTTATTATGAGCCTACCAGATAGTTCTCATTTGACTTTCTGGATAGGCTTAGAATAAATCTAAATCAACAACCTCTTAAATAGTTGAAGTCTCCTTTGATGGCTTCCCAAATTTTCTCTTATCAAGTCTTGGCCTTATCAGATTTTAAATCCCTTCTTACGTGATTTACTTTCTAGACTAATTGCCATTCTGTTCATCTTTGAAAGTATCCCACTTTGAAAGTCTCCCTTAAAAGGGAATACCCCATTCAGTGCAGAGTCTGCCAGGTTAAATCTAAGCAATGCAGAGGAGCAAGGTTTATAACCACAGCTATGCAGATTGTGTACTGTAAAACTGTGTCTGGTAAAGGTGACGTAAGGAGGCTAAATTTTAGCTTGCACTTACCGAACTACATGTGCTAATTCAGGCTGTCTTTAGAGAGGATGGACCTCCAATTTCTTACTAACACAAAAGCATGATATGGGCTTACCAATGCCAAGTCGATTACTCTGACACCTTCTCACCTTGCCCACCTCCTGTCCTCAATAGCTTTATAATACAGCGCATGATTTCCTATGCAACTGTACTCCTTGAGCATTAATTTGACCTTTCCATTTCCTTATGTTATTACCTACAGAATATAATATTCTCTAAATAATACCAATGTATTTTATAAAAGTTTATGACTAGTTAAAGTACTTGGGTCTTATTTATATGAGCTTTTGTTAAGCCAGATTCTTCCTATTGTATCCGTCATTGATATATGTCATTGGAGAAATAAAAACTTTTTGCAACTTACACAGATTTTCTTCCACATTGACTCTAAGTGATTAATCAACACTCTGGGAATTTTTTTTTAACGATTAATCCATCTCATTCCTAGTCATTTCTCCATCTTCTTTAAAAGAGTATCTTTAAATAGCAATATCTTTTGCTGAACTTCTGATTTTATGTCCATGGTACTTCCCTGATCAACCAGGTCTGGCAGTCTTTTCTAGGTAAACAAGTATTAATTCTTAGCAATCATTTCTTTTGAAGCAGCCACAATATATTTACTATATACATTAGAATTTGATAAAAGCTTCATATCAAGTTCGCCAATTTCTGGAGTCTGTTTTCTTTCCCATTCCTTTCATTTCCTCATTCCTTTTGAAAGTGAGGACATTTATTTCTCCTGGATGCCTTGGGTCTCTCCTCCTCTCCTTAAATCTTCAGGAGGAAGCTGTAAAGTTGGCTGTTCAATCACTTATTTCCCCTAACTATCCTTGTTTTTCTAGAGCATCACAGCAACCAAAGGGCCCTTGTGGGTAGATGTGTGACTCTAAATGCCCCATAAATTTTTGAGAAGACAGTAGGGCAATGCTTCCAGTTCAGAATCACTGGACAAGAGTTAAGGAACACAACAAAGAGAAGGTGGCTTGTTTCACTGTAAGTGTGGGGATCGGTCAAGAAGATAACTTCTGAGATTTTGTGAAGAGCCCACATCTCTCTGCTTGCTGCTTTTGCTTTTGGTGGGGTGGGGGGGGGGCGACTCCTATTTCTACTGATTCCATTTAAACATACTATTTTGCTACATGGGTAGGTGAAATGCCTTCTAGTCTGAACATGTCAAAGAGAAATGCTACTTATTCTGTAAGAAACTTGAGATTAGAAAGGATATTCCCCTTCCATTGTTCCATGGTTTCCTGCTGTATAGAACTCCACTTATGTAATCTCTATAAATTAATGAAGGAGCATTCAAAAGTGACTGGAAATGTAAATTTTCATCTAAGAGGAAGACTGTGAAGACTATATCAGTCAGGAAAGACTAGATTTTGCTTCAATAACAAATGACCCTCAAAAATATATGGCTTAAAATAAATTCTCTTCCATGCTTCATGTCCACTGATGGTTGTGTGGAGAGCTGTTCTCCGTGGTAGCATTATCTTTACTACAAAGCTCAGAAAAAAAACACTAACGAGAACAATGGTGGTTCCTGTGATAGATGGGAATATTATGAAGAATTCACTATCTCTTAAAAGTTCTGCTCTGAAGTTACATAAAACACTTTTCTCACACTTTAACAGCTTCATATGGGTGGGAAATAGACACTGTGTATCTGAAAGAGAGGGGGAATTGAAATGTGTGTGAATATTCAAACAGGTTGAAAAGATTTTCCTTTTGCTATAGAAGTAATGGAATTGACACAGACAAACTTTACCAAAACATAGGAAGATTTTTATGGAGAGGCAATTAGAATCTCTAAATCCTAGAATTAAGAAAATAAATGCCTTGAAATTTAAATAATTAGCAGATGATTTGAAAAGCAAATATTCTCTTTTAAAGACAAAACTATATTCCTTGAAGATCAAGTGTAATGATTATCTCACAACATGAAACAAAAATACAGAGAAAAAAAGATAATAAGTGAAAAATCTAAGAGACATAGAAGGTAGTTCTAAGACACATAATTTGGGAAAAAAAAATCCAGGAGGGAAAAAAGGAACATATGGAGAAGCAATAATAATTTCTTTTTTAAAGAAGAAAAGTTCCTTAAGTTGAAGAAAGAATTGAAGTTTATGTTTGAAAAGATCTAATGCAGGTCCAAGCTGTTTTCATGAAAAGCAAAAGTATAATAAACAAATGAATGAGTAAACAATCAAACAAACAAACATGTATGTGTGTGCTTTTCAGTCTTAACATACACGCACTCCCATACAAATCACATATACACAGATGTATAGATAAACATGTGTATCTATATATATTCATTTAGACAAATATATAGGCACATGTAGAAACACTCTCATAACTACATATGGGTATGTGCATGCCGGAGTTATAAATACAGGGTTATCTACACACATATATACATGGATATATTTATACACACACAGGGATATATATATACACACACACAGAGGAATATGTATACACACAGGGCTATGTGTATATATATGTGTGTGTGTATGTATATGCACATCCGCATAGGGTTTTAGATATATAGGAATATATTGGGTATATATGTATAATTTATATCCTCTGGTGAAATACTGGATGAACAAGTGGGAAGGTGAAATATAACTTTCCAGAGATATAGAATTTATTTTCCTTAGTAGGAAAAGAGAATCAGATCAGTGCTAGCCTGTAGCATTGGAAGTTAGAAGATAAAAGGATATTGAGAGTCTACTGAGAGGAGAAGGAGTGTCCAGGAATCTCATTTGAGATTTCACTCATCAGTTAGAGAAGAAAAAACATATTCAGATATGTAAAGCCTTTGATTGTAAGTTGTTCTTAAACTATATCTGTTAAAATATTTGATGAACTGATATAACCAAATGAAAGTTTAAACGCGAATGGAGTTTTCAACACTGGGGAGAATTGTGAAGAATGGTGACTGTCATCAGGTATGGTTAAGCATTTACTCAGCAAAATACTTCTATAAATTTGACATTCTCTTCTCCCCCAATTTACAAATGGGAAAACAGAGACTTAGAGCAGACTGGCATTCAGAGTGGCAGAGCTAGGATTCAGGCTGAGCAGTTGATTATAGAGCCCATGCATGATCTTAACGAGTTATTCTTGTGAGGCGTCTGTGAAGCCTTGGTGTCTTTTTCTTTGTCTGCTCTAACAATGTACCACAGACTGGGCAGCCTATAAATGTCAGGAACTGATTTCTTCCACTTCCGGAAGATAGAATTCTGAGATCAGGGGACTAACATCATCACGCTGGGGCCCTTTACTAGGCTGCGGATTACCCTTGTATCTTCACACGGCGAGAAGGGCAAGGATGCAGTCTTGGGCCTCTCTTAATAAGGGCCTAACCTCACTCATGAGGGCTTCCCAGTCTGAGAGCCATACTTCCTAATTTTATTATGTTGGGCATTAGGTTTTTAAAAAACTTTGAGACCATAGTACTTGGAAAGGGGAGGGCAATTTAAGAAAAACAAGAAAACAAGGAGCCACATTTGTCAACAACAAAAAAATTCAACGAAAGTTACCGAAGATAGTCTAAAGATAAAAATACACAGGGGAAAAATATTTGTAATACATGAAAGAGCAAAAGTTCACAGACTTAATATGATCAGCCCAAATTATATTAAAAAACAGCTAAACAAACAAATAAATATATGAATAGACCATTCTCAGAAGAAGGTATGCCTATTGCCAATATCTTATGAGAAAATCCCTCACCTTATTTGTAACCTAGGTAGCATTGGCATTGGAATAAATTTTTCTACTCTTTGGATTGGCTAAATTAAAAGTAGGTGTAACATCCAGAATACAGTTGGTGAGGACTCCACAAATGCATGTTTTCATTTGCTTATGGTCATTGTATACTTTTATACACTAAGGAAAAATAACCTGGTCATATTTATGTGCACTCAGCAAACCCATTGGGAAACTCAGTTCCATGAAGTAACAGCTTATTACATGAAGATATTGGTGAAATGGTAAATGTTTAACCCTGATTCTCAAAGAGAAAAGAAAGGGAAGAAGGGAGGGAAGGTTGGAAGGAAGGTAGCCAAGGAAGGACAGGAGAGGAAGAAAGAAAATCCCTCCTTTGGACTTGACACTTCCCATGGTGTAAATACCTCTGTGGCCGAGTTCAAGCTGCAAACATGCCACCAGTACATGCAGAGATAGGAAATGATGCACTTGAAATGTGTGCTAAGACCTCACTGCACCCTTAGGTGATCCTATAGCTATGTCTCTGTATTCTCTCTGAATGGCAAGACTTGTTACAAAAAGACATGTAATACTATTGTAGTTTTTGATGTTCTTATAAAAAATTTGAAAGAGTAAGATTCATTAGGTGTTCTATAGTTGGTTACCCCATGAAGTCTTTCAGTATTTTGAGATCTGATTTATTAGGTCCTGGAATCTCCGACTCAGTCAAGTGCTCCATGAGTAGTTCCTTTTCATCTCTGAGCTCTCATCAAGAATTCTGACACCTCCATTAATAAAATGGATCTTCAACATGCCAAGGCTGGCAGTGATGTGTTAGATAACTGCATTGCTAACTTTCGACAATCAGTGTGATTGGATTACGGTTGTTTTCAGGTTTCCTTTCCGCTTTAATTTCACCAGAATGCAAGTCCCATGAAGGCAGAAATTATGCTTCTCTTGTTCTCCGAGGCTTCCAGAAGCTAGAACATCTCGGGCACTTAGGAGTTGCTTCATAAATAATTAATCCACTAGTAACGAAATAAATACATTTTCTCTTTCCCATACTTGACCCTTTTTGTTTGAAAACCATCTTGATAAAGGAAATGACAGCACAAGAATTGTTTGGCTCCTTCTCTGCTGTGAACAGTGACTGTTCTACAGTTAGCTGAACTGACTCTATCTTTGTGTTTCCTTTTGACCTTAAAATTTAAAAAAGGATGCATGGGAGAAAAAGACACTTATGTGTCTTTAGATGTTTTTAAGCAAATCTTTGGCTCTGTCTCTGCTTTAGCCTTTCCAACATTTTGTAGGCATTCTTCATGTTGTACTTTTTTCTGTCTTTATACATACCCTTTGAAAATATGAGCTCATCAGAGTGCTTCCTGCTCAGCTATTTGGTTTGTATTATAATTTGAAAATCTATTTCTGTTATGCTCCTTTGACTCTTTATGATAATATTATTGGATTTTCCCCCATCTAATAATCTCTTGCCTTGTTTGAGCCACCTTCTTGTTAAATTTCTCAAACCATGATGTCATGGTTCTATTTGGTTTGGTCTGATAAGCAAAGAACTTGTGGTTTTCCAACATTCTTAACCTACTGGACTCAGGTGTCCCTAGATATTGGATTGTTTTTCCTTAGTTTTATGCCTAGCATTGTTTCTCACCTCAAATGCCCTTGGGCTGTAGTCTAGGGGACAGACATTCCACTGTCCCTTCACAGTTTAATCATGTAGGTGGTGTTTGCTGAATGCCTGCTACTTGTCTGCCTGAGTCAGTATTGCCTATTTGATTATAAATGCCTCAAAAAAACCAAATGTCAATGTATCTAATACAGTGCAGTTCTTTTGAGCACCTAAATACTGTGTGTGCTATGTATAAAGAGAATATTCTATTTACATGCTTTTAAAGGGTGGTTAGAAATAGGTAGGTATATAAATAATTCTGAACCCTTTTAAAATCATGTAGTATGTGGGAGCTGTGTGTGAGAGAACTAGTCAGGGCAACAGCTTGGGCATGTGTGGTCTAGACTTTGGAGTAAGACCTGGAGTCCCTGCTTAGCATATTGTTATACAAAAACTTTCCAAATTAGAAATGAACTAGGAGAGGGTTCACTAAATCTGTTGTACTTTTAGGCTGCCTGCATTATCTTTTTTGCAAAGGACACAAAGAGAAGAGATATCAGGAAACTTTGACCTGGGAAAGGGAAATATTTTGTGCTGGGTAGTCTGGCAGAGAGGTGAGATGTACTTTTTGGTTTGTTTCAATGCTAGAGAAAGTGAAAACTTAAATATGAAGAAAGACCACATGGAATTTAGATGCTAATACTGCTGGATAGATGGTTTTGAGTGAAGAATCTTACTCAACACACACACTCACACACATGAAACTTATAATGCTATGAGGTCTCATCACGTTTGTATTTATGATCATGCTTAGATCAAGTAGAGACTGATAATTGATTGCTGAACATAGTGCCTAATTGTACCTAGATATTTGAATTTCTTTTCTATTGCTCTGTGCTTGGCATTTTTTTTAAAAGAACAGTTCTATATTATGAATAAAACCTTCCCTATATGGAATGATTGTGCTATTTCTGACTCTGCTTTAGCCAATGAACCATTGTTAAGCCACCATCGCTCAACTTGAAACTAAAATTCTGAATTGTACATAGTATTTAGGAAGGAATAAATAGCCTCATTTTATAATTCCATGTCTATAAAATGACAGTAAACTTCGTCGTAATTAGCTCTGACACTCTGATTAGGAACATATAAACCTGCCAAAGAATCTTTGTCTTGAAATCTCTGGCCTAAACATTTCATTGTTTGAGCTAAGGGGACAGAGCTCTAATTTCAGAGGAATCTGGTAGTATTCATTGAGTTACTCTGCGTCACTTGCAAAAATGAATGTACTCTTTGTACCTTGCCAGATTCCAAGGGAATATGAAGAATGAAGCTTTTAAAACTCTACAGAATATATGTAAATAATAATTTTAATTGAATGCTCTCCTTGGGCAGACAAATAGGCCCTATGATTTGACAGGTTCCTTTTTACTGCCATTACCTATGATGGAAATGTGTAAATTCTACTCTAACCAGCTCATATATTAATATCTTCAACAGGATCCTGATATATCTGCCAACCTACATGGATATGATTTCTAACCAGCCTCATACTCTAGTTGTGTAGCAAACTGGAAGGGCAAGGCGGATCCAATTTGGGCTTTTCACTCCCCAAGTTTAGTAATGAATTCAGCTCTACTTTCTCTTGTGAGATCATTGGGAAGAATCTAAAAAGGTGGAAGTCTTTTAAAATGATGACCAGAAGTGAATTTGGGTCTTCATTCAACCCAGCAGTTAATACTAGGACATCTGCTAAGTGCAGGGCCTTCTGCTAGGTGTTTGGAAGGGGTAACATTTCCCAACTCCAGCAATACTGGTTCCCTTCTCTCAAGATTCTTAACAGGCAATCAAGAAGGTAAAGCTATATGTATATATAGACTATATACACACATATATTTAAAATACTATTCAAAATTGTGGTGAGGTAGAGCATATTGGCGAGGGGAGATATAACTCTGATAGAATCGGGTGTGAAGTTAGAGATGATTTGAGGCAAATCTTGAGGACTCCAAAGTTTATTGCTATTGCTGTTTCTGGAGTTTTAAAGTCAAGGACCTATCTAGATGGAGGTACAAATGGACACCCAAAATTGTCATTAACTGAATGAATGGCCTCAATAGGTCATGTCAATGCCTGGCCTTCTGTTTGTGTTCATTAAGTCTTTAAACAAATGGAAAACTTAGGAAATATGAAAGAAGGAGCAAAAGGAGGGAAGGACCCTCTCTGAGAGAATGATTGAGCCTCCCTATAGGTCTTCCAAGAGCTTTGTTACGTGTGAGTGTTTAGCATAGACTTTCTAAATAGACTGATCTCAACACTAGATCTGGAGCCTGGGGAGACTTGAAAGAGAAGGGGAAATTTTAGAGCACTAGATCCTAATGGGTGACAAGATATAATAAATAAAAGAGAATGAATAAATGGATACAGGTGAATGAGAAATAGTAAGTGATGAACAAATTAAAAAAAAAACGGTCTTCTTTGCGTGCTTATCTGAAATACAGGCTTTGGACTATCAGTAATTTTTTGAAATATTTATTTTATTTATTTATGCATATAAGAACTGGGATGTAGGCCAGAGGTGCAGGGGGTGAGAGGATTCACTAGAGACAGAGTTGGGAGCGGAAGAGGCAGTGGCTCCACTGAAATACATTGCTGAGGGGACAGGAGAGTGAGACAGGAGAGGTCTGCTGTGCCATGTGGGACGCTCCCTGTCCGGGGACTGAACTCAGGCTGCAGTGGCTGGCATTAGCTTGATAGTGCTGAGACTTTATCCCCTGGCCCTGGAACTACCAGTTTTGTTGATTCTTTATAATGCTCTTATCTTGGATTCAAGATACTTTACACAATTTAATTTTCATAGAAGACGATGTTGGAGTCCTGAGTGATTTACCTCGACAGTGCTGACGTACAAAAACCCTTCTTTACCCTAAGAGTGGCTGCGATCATTTTGTTTATCGACCTAGACAGAGTGGCATTCTCTTCCTGCAAACAGCAAACACAGCCCTGTTTGTGTTCAGGAGGGCAGTTAGCTGCAGGAATGACAAGAGAAGAACAAAATTCTAATTTTATGTAATATATCAGATTGCACAACATTTTATCTGCTAGGGTTTTTTTTTGTCATTTGCTCATTTTTTTGGATTTTATTGAATGGCATAGACTGTTCTTTGAATTTTATGTAATAAATATAAAAGGATATAAATAAAAAATATTAGTGTTTTTTCCCTTCTCCTTCTCTCTTTATTGGTAAATTAGGCAGTCATATCAACTTCATCAGTCTTTCATAACAACAAAATAATACCAGCCTATGTTTTATATGAAATATGTAGTTTATATGGTGAAGCTAATACAGAAGAGGAGCACTTTGTGAACCCAAAGTTCAGTAGAAACTAGAACTTCATGGAAAAGTTTTCTGGGCAAGAGTCAGGAAAATTTCTTTTGATTCTGACTTTATTGCACATGAACAGAAACTTGACTACACTGTCTGGCTTTCTGTCACCCTCTGGGTCTTGATGTCCATGTCAGTAAAATTTAAGGTTTAAAAATGGGTTTTTCGGTTGAAAAGAATAACAGCAATCACTTGTGACCTGAATCTCTGCCTGGCACTGTGCTGCTAAGCCTTTTACTTATATTTCCCCTCTTAATTGCAGTGACAGCTCCGTTTTGGTAAAATTATTATTATCCCAAATTTTCAGTTGAGGGCACTGAGATATAAAGTTTATCATGGTGTAGTACCGACCAGACTTTGCCCTGAGAACTGTGCATGTATTTTAGCCGAGTGTAATGGAAAATCGTCACAACATCTTTGCCAATCTGGTGCCATATTAGATGAGGAAATGGAGACCCAGGAAGCAAAGTGATTTGCATACCTTCTACCTGGAAGAGCCTAGCAGATCCAGGACAAAGGTACAGATTTTCTGTCCCCAAGGCTGAAGCCCTTCCACTCTACCCTGCTTACGTTGAAACCACTGGAACCTCCTTTTTCCCTAAGTATACTTTTTTCTACAGAAGAAACTTAGGAGTTTGGCAGCTCATAAGCCAAATTGTTCCCATTGATGCGTCTTGTTTGTCTGCATGGTAATTAAAACATTTGTAGTGGCCAAGAATTTCCTATCAGGAAGCTTCTCCTATGTAATCTAGATTTCAAGGCTTCTCTTAGAAAATGGAAAGATTTGGTTTTCCTTGGCCCAAATCCCTCATGGCAAATGTCCATTGAGCCGAATCATATGCTGTGAAGTGTCACCCAGAGCCTACCTAGCTCTCTGTCTCTCTGTTATCCCTGGGCCGTGGTGTTCATGAGGCTGTGACTTCTAGATTAAATTAATGATTTCTACTTCTCCAAAGTCAAGGAATTTGAGGGTCTGCTGTACAGTAGAGCACTTTGGTTATCCTGCTAGGCTTCTGCCTTGTGACTTCCATGGGGATGAAGCCATCGTGGCGTCGTTTCTCTTTTGCAGGGCTTTAAGGACAGCTTCTTCATTATAAGTGACATTTCAAATTCAGGAAGGTGAGCCGAGTCGTAATTGGGCCTGTCACCATTTGGGTTTGATGCTGGCACCTCATGTGTTTGCTCTGGTTGAGTAATCTGTTTGCATCTGGGTAGACCACACATGGACAAATGTGAACTCTGTTTGTATTCGTTTCCTGCCTGGGAACTTGGTTCCTCTGGGTAAGAGCTTTGGAACGATTGATCGATTGGAAATTTACTGGTATAGACTTGGATGCAAAAACTCTCTGAATCCATTTTGTGAGCTGTCCTTAATCACCCCCCAGCAAAGGGGACTTTCTCCTTGTCAGACCCAGTGGGTTAGAGCTTCATGCCTGAGTAGATGTTCAATGTGATCAGGACATTTCGTATTTCCATCTTATAGATAAGACTATAGCAGCCCAGAATTATCTAAATTTACATTATCTTGATAAGTGCCCATTATCTATCCTCAATAGCTCAGTAGTGAGCAGAATTCCCTCCTATTTCCTGAGTGCCTCACCTAGGCAAAGTCAACAAATTTCACGCCCAGAAGTACTGAGGGAAAAGAAATTCATACTGCTACCCACTGTTTCTTGTAAGCCGCCATCTGCCAGGGCCAAGAAGGGAAGGATGAATCCTGGAAGACCGAAAACACCGAGGTCAGCAGCGCGTCTTGTCCCGGGCCAACCACCAAGGCTTGCTAGGGCCACTCCCTGTGTGATGTTCTGGCAGACTCTGCAGTATTGACATCAGTAAGCTGCATTTCTGGCATTTAAAATCTTTTAGAGCCCTCATTTCTGGAATATGGAGCTAGCAGGAGATAGGAATGCCAGGACTCATTTAGGAAAAAAAAAAAAGATCTCTTTTACTATTCTTTCCTAGCCTCTGTCTGCAACTGTAGGTTACAGGTAAAAGGGGGAGAGGAATAAATCAGAAAAACATGGAAATCCTCCAGGAGGAGAAATCGGCGTCATCATCAAGAACAGCACCTTTGTATGGAAAGTACCTTTGGAAGCTGGAAGAATGGCTAGCCCAGGTTTGGGGGGCACTACAAAGAACTGCCTCTCAACAAAGCAGCAGCTTTTTGTTATCAGAAAATGTAGTCACCTTCACTTAGTCTCCCATTCTCTGCTGGACCTGTGAGACTTGCGCAAGGAATATGCCTAATGAATGGCTTCAGCCTTCAGGGAGCTCATCCTCCTGTTACTAAAGTCAAGAATAGGTATGAAAAATGCTTCAAATGTTTCTACATAGGCATAAAAATGTTTCATTAGGAGCCTGGAGGCTTCTTGTGGCACTGACCACCAGCATCATGAAAACACATGCTAGATAATCCCTTGTCCCTTCCAGATTAATAACACCGAGGCACTGCCAAGGCAGGCAATTTGGGGTTGAAGGAGAAGAAATGCTATAAAACTAAGGTGGGGAGATGCTAATCTGACTTAGGAGTGGGAACTGGGCAAAATTAGAACTGACTTCAAATAAGCCAGCCTTAGTATTCAACTCCCTTAGACATTAATAAGACGACTAGGGGCCATGCTTAGTGTAACTTGCCAGTGATAAGTTCAGTGCAAACTTGAAGACAATTTGGAGTAAGATGGAATATTTTTAACTCTTAAGAAAGTGCTGAAGTCTTCCTTCTGTGTGGATAAAATTGCTGGCAACTTGTGATCCATTTTCATGCAGTAATGGCATTCTTGCATGCGAAGAACCCACAGAGTAAATAAACCTGATGGAACGTGTTTCCTTTTTTTCCTTTTGCTACGGTTCTTTCATTAGGCCTATAACTTTGAAGGGGGTGGTAATTAGATGTTCTCAGCATTGTATTTCTCACAGTGAGAAAATTTAGCAGGGAATTTCCTGTGTATGAAGTAATACACAAAACCCTTTTGAATTGACCAGATTATCTAGAACTTTCCTCTGAGACTTCATTGCTCTGGCTGTTGTGTCTATTATCAATGCCTCTCATGTAAATGCTTATTCATTTCCTGAGTGAATTTATCCAACATCAGAGGAAGCCTTTCTGTGTAGGTGTAAGTTAGAGGAAGATCGTGAGTGTGTGTTGGGGTGCCTTGTAGTCACTGTTAAGAGGTGTCTGGCTGTCATTGTGCTTCTCTTCCGTCCCCTTCTTAATTCTGGCTTCTTTCCTGGCTGCTGTGACAGCTGTTTATAATTCTGTCTGCGATTCATTTCTGGATGAATTATCCATTGCTCTGTCTGCTTGTCATTGTTATGGCATCTTCAAGTTCCCATGTGATGGGGGAAGAAAAAGCCAGTATGGATTCTGTAAAGAGCTGGACTTTCTATTCAAATGAGAATTATTTTTAGCAAACTGCTAAAGAATGTAAAGTTTCCTCAATCAGCAGGATTTCTGTAAAACCATATGTTGGTGTGCTATCCACAGATAAAGCCTTTGCAGCGTTCTTTTAGAATCTCATGGTGAACAGACCTACCCAAGCACCTGGACCTAAGGCCAGTTCTTCTGCAGGGCCGACCACTTGAGGTGCCGGTGGCCATTCACTCAGAGGCACTGGACTTGAGCAGAAAGGGCCGATGGGTTATTAACAGTCAAGTTGGGGGTGCAGAATGGTTTGTTTAATCAATATCTTATCTGGATAGTCAGTTGTAAAAGGCTTAGAAAATAATGCAACAAAATACTCAGCTATGAAAGAACAGAGTGTCATTTCACCCTTCTTTGATTCAGAAGGTCCTTTAGAATCTCTGTGTCCAGAGGGAGCCAGTTAATAAAGATTCCAGATCTAGAGTGTCTGATAAGCCAGACTTTATTCTAGTTGGGAAGGAGAACAGGCAAGTGGAGCGAGCACCAAGTCCTCTTGGCCCAGGGGAGAGAGGGCAGCCTGAAGCAGAGGCGGGGGATTTGTAGACTGGGCTGTTGGTATTCTCTACCATTGACCTAGCTGATTGTCTCCAGACCTTAACCTCTGGAGTGGAAGAAGGGCTGGCCTCCTCTTTACCTGCATCAGTCCCTCACCTTAGCACCGAGTTTTATGATGAACTTTGGACTGCTTAATGGGTCAGACAGCTACTGATTTCCAGCAAAGGCCAGGCTTTTCAGAAACGGTCTCTTGGGATCCACCTCACATTGGTCCAGCTAGCTCATTGGTTCCATTTGCCTCTGACCAGTCTGTCCCTCAGAAAGAGGCTGAGAGAACATAGCTGATGACACAGGATCTCCCATCCGGTTGGCCAGGAGGGAGCATGTGCCACGGGGGCACTGGTATCCTGACTTGATGCCCTGTCTCAGTGCCAGCTTCCATTCTAGGCTTCCAGGCTCATCCTTCAAAGGTTTGAAAATAGTATCACAATTTCTTTCTCTTAGGAACTTTCTCACCCTTGACACGCCTGCAGGATAAGTGGACCTGACCTGTATGGCCTCTTGTCTGTCATCCCTGATTGAATATTCACTGCAGAGGATGATGCCAGGCATCGTGGAAAGTTATAGAAGAAGGAGATCATACACTGCTGGCCTTTGAGCATCTTACCCACTTAGAGGAGAGACAGAACCAGCACACGGCAAAATAAAGGGAAGCTCTAATGTCAGCCAAACACAAAGCGTTATCTATAAATCCAGTCAACGTAGTCTGGGAATATACATTTATGTGTAGGTCTATCCATAGATACATAAAGTTAAACATTTGCTGACATGACTGAAGTGATTACAGCTGGAAAAAGTAGTTTTCTCTATTGAAGTTTGAGTTCCTTAGGAGTGAGCCTGTGACAAGGATTTAGGACTAGGTTTATTTGTGAGCTATTGGACATACAGGGGAGAGGAGAGAGAGGGAGATGAGGAAATGAAGGCAGCCATGAGGGGGTGTGTTACAGAGCCTGCTGTGGAGGACTCTGGACACTGACTTCAACCCTATGGGAAATTCCGGAGGACAGTTAAGAATATGTCCCTCAAAATTCTCCCCTGTATTCTCTCAACTGCTGATCAAGGGCCCTTCTCAGGAAGAGCTGACACCCAGATAGTGCTGGACTGCCCCGCTCAGAGAGTTTCTGGAGAAAGTGCTCATGCAAAGAGATGCAACTAATGTTGGAGCTTTGCTTTGGAAAGGAAGGAGGAGGAATAAGAAGAAGAATTTTGAACTTTGGGGAATCCACTGTTTTAAGGCCTGAATGAACAGGGGGTGACATTTAAACAGAACCCATAGGCTTCCTTACGAAAGTTCCTTGAAAGAGTGTGGCTCACATAGCACAGAGGAGAAGGTTCTGGGCTGCCAGCGGAAGCTGACTGAAGATCAGGAGTCATTTGGGGTCTGGGAGTCCAGGTTGTGCTGACTGCCCTGAGGTCAGATGCCACCAAGCCACTAGATCTGTCTCAACTGCTGGCCAGGTTGGGGCTGACAAGCGGGTTTGCCATGCCACGGAGTGTCAGGCAGTCCACTTTATCTTGGGCATGAAGTTCTGAGTCATCCACAGGAATCATTTCAGAAGAATGAGAACTGAATGTGATGGGCGATGCTATGAGTCCATATGCCCTTCCTTTGGCCCACCTGGTTGAAGAGGTGGGCAGCAGCGACCATCAGGCAGTGGAGGTTCCAGAGGTACTGACAGAGGACGACACTGACAGGCTTGGGGGCCTGAAGGCAAAGCCCTCTGCAAGGACTCATGTTTGTTCGCAGAAGCATCCATGTCCTCGTGCTCTGCCTGATCTGTAGCTATGCCCAGGAATGCGCTGCCACAGATGGCAGCTTGGGGGTTAATTACTCTCTAATATGTCATCATATGAAGCTCTATTTCTTTTTCCTATCCTGTCTTTAGGTGGTAGGCAAAGAAGATCTAGAACAGAAATGCCAGGATATGTTGATCATTGATTGATAACTTTTATGTGGGAAAAAGTACAGGCAGTGCTGGACACACGCATCTCCACACAGTAACCTTCTTCTCTTGGAGGAGGGAGAGGAATGAGTGTGTCTGGTCAGGAAATAAAGCAGCACAAGTTATTTTAGTGGAAGGAATTGCTGAGAAGACATATCTGGGAAGGAAAAAGTTTTTCTCCAACTCTTAGGGTCTCTTGTTGGGTCTGAAAATTAAACTGACCAAGACAGGAGAATTGTTACATGACCCAGGAAAGCTCCTCAGAAAGTAAAGCTCTGAAGACACATTAGCTGGAGTATTTCTATGCCAGGTTCCTTGAGAGGTGAGCAGTTGGGGAGGAAGACGATAGGTTGGAGATTGTAGGTAAGTGCAGTAAACTGCGGGGAACTTTGCAAGGCCCCTTAGGATTCTTCTATATGCTCTTGTTTTGCTTTTGGAGATAAGAATGGCCCTTTGGGCATAGGGAGGACACCCCTCCCTCAAGGGTTTTATAACTTGTTTTAGAGGAGAAGGCCAGGGGGAAGTCAGAGTGACCTTCATGCTTCCGGCACTTTCTCAAACTCCTTCAGTGTCAAATATTAAATATGCCAAAGTGCCATAGTTTGTAGCAGCATGTGCTGGACGCCTCACTTGTTAACCAGGTGTTGGGCAACCCAAGAGGGGCTAAGACTTTTTGCCCTGTAACTTGAGCCGCAGAGGTAATAAATGGCAGAAAACAGCTATACCTCTAGCTGGGGGAACAAAGGGAAGAAGTTAGGAAATGAAAACTTAAAGGCACAGGCAATGGGCCTAACAGGATGGGGGATCTCAAACCACAGAGATGGAGACACTGTGCTGCTGACTGCTGTGTCTCAGAGAGGGGCAAGAAGAAAAGGGCTGGGAGCGTAGATTGCAGCGTGTTGTCCATTGCTCTTAATGTGACCAGTTGCTGCTGCCAGGATGGGGTTAGCGCCGAGGCCATGCTGACAGGATAGGGGATAAATGGGGAGCCAGTTTCTTCTCCTCCGGCCTCCATCCCCATGGTGGCACCCCCAACTGGCAGACCTTAATGAGGATGCCAACTGGCCCAGGAGACTTATGCTTTGCCGTCCCAGCCCCAGCACTACAGAGCAGTGTGACTTGGAGGTGAGAGACAATTGCAATATACAGAGAAAGAATACATGTGGGTGTATGCACAAGAAAGAAAGAATGAAGGATGGGGTGGGGGGAAGGGTATGTGAATGAGAGCAAGTACGAGAATTTATCCAAGAGCTGGCTAGGATAACCGCGATGTTTAGAGAGTAGGCCAGCATGTCGAAGATAGTTCAGGACAAGAACTGGGATTCAAACACAGTCCTGATTCCAAAACCCCTGTGATTCTCACTGTGTGTTGTCAACTAATAGGGAAGATAACACATTTGCATGCTTAATTAACTATAATACACAACAGAAATAAAAGAATATAGATAAATTGCCCTAAGAGTTAAGAGGAGGCAGGGATTTCTCCCAGCTGAGGGGTTATGAAAATGTCATTGAACAGGTAGCATTGGAAAGTGGCTGGTAAGTGGGTAGGATGTGGGGAGGTGAGTCTGTGGGAAGAAGATTTGAGGTAGAGAGAGGAGCACAAGCAAAGACTAGGCAAGATGAAGATATCAAGAGTAGTTTACAGTGATGGACCAAGGAAGGGGGATCTGCCCAGCTGGAAGGAATATCTTGTTACCGACATTGTTAGAATGGCCAAGGCCTGGTCAAAGTACAGCTCAGACTAACTCTTACTTTTATTGTTGCTTTGAAATTCTCTATAGATATGTGCCGTCTTAATGAAGTGGACTCCGGGCAGACCACTCTGCTTCATTTGGCTACTTTTCTCTTGAATGCTTTCCTCTCTGCCTTTCCTGGTAGCACTCCGACTTCCCATGATTCCTTGCCTGTGTTTTTCACTGGCCTGCTACCTACGCTGTCTGCCAGGGAGACAAGTTCTATGAAGGACAAAGCGGGAGCCCGGGGCAGGAGTTTTGGCAAAGGAGGGTGACCTGTGGAGGCAGGTGTCCGTCATGCTCTAGGTCTGGAGTTCTGCCCCAGACAGGAAGCTGACTGGGCTAGAAACTTTCTCCAGGATATGAATGGGGCTTTCAAGTCAACCAGCCATGCTAGACTGAACCAGTGGGCATGGAGCATGGGTCTGGAGGAAACTTCTTAGCGACTTTGTCACTTGGCAGGAAATTAAGAGTGGGCTGATGTGAAGATTGAAGTCACTAAAGAGAAGACCAGGTGGTCTTCTGCCCTTTTCCTGACTGTCACCCTGGGGCAGAGGATGAAGGAGGCGCTCCTGCTAATTTTCAACTACATTTTGCTCTCTGTTATATAGTATTTCAATGACAGGATCCTCACTCAGGAGAGCTGGGGCAAGGCTGACTGAGGTTCTCAAGGAGCTGAGTTTGAGTTCAGGTGACCACCTGACAGTGGAATGATGCTTCCTCACCTTCCAGACATTTGAAACTTCTGGGCAGCCTTAGAACTCACTTCAAGCCTCCAATCCGGGATACAGCTGCCTAGGGGAATTCCAGGGAAAGGTGGCAGGTAGAGTATCCATTCTGAGTCTTATTCTCTCCTGTCCTCCCTCCTCTCCTTTCCATGTGTTTGTGTTGCTTCGTTCTGTCTCCTTCACCTCGACATTCCATAGACCAGTGATGCCAGGGCATTTATTTTATGTTCTTGTCAACAGAGATGTCCTGGAACTGAAAGGCGATGGACCCCTCAGTGAGCTCACTACGAGATCTCAAAGATTCCAAGCCACTGGCTGTTCCAAAGCATAAAGCCACCCTTCCGAGAGGCAGCAGGAGGCAAGTCTGGAGGAGGTGAGGAACCGTCATTCTACCCTCTGCCCTTGACTCCATCAGCCATTAGCTTGCAGATGGTTGGGACCCAGGCCTGATGGGCTTTTTCCTGTGTCCTTCCCCAGACCCCATGCATTGGCCAGAGGATGGACTACCTTCTAGTGCCCTGGGGAGCTGCTGAAGGACAGTGAGGAAGATTCTTCTGATCCCCAGGACAGAAATCCAGTCGCAGGAATCAAGAAACACCTTGAGCCCAGCTCCCCTTTAAACAGATTCTCTCTGAGCTGTGGTTCTGAATTGGACTGTTTTTGCTTTGCCATCTCCTGCACAACACACGCTTCTGGATGCCTTTATATGGTTGCCTGCCTGCCTTCCCTCCCTCCCTCCCTCCTTCCCTCCTGCCCTCCTGCCCTCCCTCCCTTCCTTCCTTTCTTTCTTTTCTTTTGGTTTTGGGAATTATAAGAAAAAAAATGCTTTAGAAAGTATAATTCTGTAGCGAAATTAGCCTTGTTTAGGAACAAATCCTGTCCCTAGGGATTTTTTGAATGGCAATCCCAGGTTACCTAGTAAATGGGGTTGCATGGTTTGATTTGTGTAGGACTGATCCTTAGATTAAAAATACATTTTCTTTCTTTCTTTTTAAGTGTGGATCCAGGTAATGGCGCGAGTCGCATTTACTTAGCTACTGAAGCGATCTCAATGTGGTATCGCTTGGAGTTGAAATATAATCAAACATATATTATACCTGAGGCTCTGGAACGCTATTTGATATATATGTTATGCTACAGGGACACACAAACTTTGTAGGTTGAAATTTAATTCCTGTCTGATCCTGCAGCTAGAATGGTGAAGAAATTATAAGTATTAAAATTGCCTTCAAATACCCTGCATGTAAGCTAACCAATTGTGCGTGGATGGTTTCGAAATGCCATTTCTAAGGCAGAGCAGGAACGGGACACCTACTGGCCTCATCAACAGTGTTGCCCAGATCTGTCTGTGCATCTGCCCATGGTGGGGGAGCTAGAGAACAAGGCGTGCTTCTGTGCTTGGGTTTACGGAAACTGTGGCATTTCTGACCTCTGTTCTGTAACTGTGCCTGCCTTGCAATAAAATACCTTCAGTCGACACAGCAACAAGGTCTCTTGTCAATTTCCTGCAATATGGTGTCCTCAGTGATTTTGTAAGAAAGCTCAGGGTAGAACTGGGAGTGGGGGCCTGCCAGAAATCCCTACTGGACCCAGCATTATTCATTGCTCTTCGAGAAATGTCTCTAGAGGTATTTGCTGTCCACACAGTGGTCATCCTCTCTGCTCTTCATGCTATGGTCATCTCTAGACTCCTGCAATCAGAGCTGCCCTCTGCCATCATTCCCTAGTTCTGGAGCCTCTGTTTATTTCTGCGAGACTCTAGGACCAGTAACCAACCCTGTGAAATACAATTTTCTTGTATCCAAATGGACATGTGACACCCCCATTGGTGATGGAGACAGATGCCTATCAGAGGACATGACGTGGGGGGCACTTTCCAGATGACAAATGTAAGGCATGGGGCAGTGTTCAACTAGTGGTGGTGGTTTTATTTATTAATAAACAATTGAAAGAACTTTTGAGTTCCTTGTACTTGGCCTTTATTTGAGAGCACTGAGGAAATTTGAGTAGCTTTTAGGCTTTCTTGTTTACAGCCACTAAAGGAAAGGGGAATGTTTATGGGACAGACCTCAGGAGAAGAGAGTCTGACACTCTCTACATGGGCCAAATACCACCACATCTTGATCCTCCTCCTGTGGAGTAGGGTGGATGTTTTACCTCCTTCACAGAGATGACACTATTGCTTTTCCAGAAGATGAAATTCCCCTGCACACGGATGCATGTGACACCACCTTTCCCCTCTGTTGACACATCAGGCTCATGCCAGTGGAGGACAGACCGGTCTCCCGCCATCTTCCTCTAAATACCATGGGGAAGAATCCAGCCATTCTTTGCCCTCATCAGGCTGCATGGTTCTAGAAGGAACAATTTTTGAGGAGGCCACAGCGCTCCCCGTCAGCACACCTGAGACTTCAGGATGATCAATGTGAGAAGTAAAAACAGAGCTAAGATAATTCATTTCATGTTGGGTGGCAAATGAAATAGTTATTGCCTGATTGCAATTGCGGACAGAATAGCCCCACAGATTTTACTATCCTAGGACTGCAGCTGTCCCTAGTAGAAAGAACATTTTCTACTTTAACTCATGAAAATCACAATAATAGCACAAAGTCATAATTATTAAGTACTTAGTATGCACTGGGCACTGACTCATTTAATGACCATAATAACCTGCGAAGTAGGTGTTCTCAACTCTCAGTACTTGGATGTGAAACTGAGGCAAGTGAGCTGGCCCTGGGCTGATGAGAGGCTTCGCTGGGATGAGTCAGGTCTGCCTGTGTCCACAGCTCGGGCTCTTGACCACCGTGCTTGGCTGCTCCCTCCCCTGGTCCCCACTCCCTGTGTGTTTCATTGACTTCTGACTTTGAACCTCATTGTTGGATCTTCGTCGTCCTTATTTATCATTAGGGTTATTGGTTATAGCCCACTCCTGCCTGCTTCCCACATTTGTTGTCTAGCTCTTGGCAAGTATATGCCAACTGATTTTAAATCTATAGGAAAAGTCAAGGTTTTCTTTAAAAAACTATAGTTTTTAAATGAAAATTAAAAAGATAGACTTCAGAATGGGGTCCGGATTAAGCCTGCCTTTTGCTGAAATCTACTTCTGTTAACAATCTGAGGTCTCACTATCAGTTCATATCAAGAGGGCAATGGAGGTAAATGTTGCGTGCAAGAGCTATCTCAAGTATAAGAGACCAAACTAAGGATGAAATAATGAGAATCTTGAGCAAAATGATGCTCACTCTTACTTTGGTTCCTAAAGTCTGTATGGAAGGACCTCGTTCATGTCAGACTGAGATGACCTCTTCCCGGTTCCTTCCAATAGCATATCCAGAAAGTGGTGTTATGTGTCTCTCTTTGGAGGACCCCTGGAATTTAAATCTGATTACACATTTGCAGGCAGGTTGTAGTAGGTGCCGTTGGCGTCCTATCCATATTTCTGAGAGCTTTCTCTGTTGGGGTGCTTGTGAGGATCATAGGCTAGAAGTGCTATGGGTGTCCGTTCCCCTCCCAGCTGGGAGAAGTCTCAAGACTGGAGAGCTGGTCTCTAAACTCCCCAGCTCCCTCACCCTTTGGGCGAACCCCTGAGGCACGTATGTTCTACGCTGGCTCTGAGTTCCTTGGTGGGGCGATTCTCTAGGTGCCCATGAGGTAACTCACTAGCTAACCCACTTTTGGGGGCTGCCTTTCCTTCCCTGTCTCACACTCAAGCTTCTCAGGCAGTGTTTTTGAGGATGGCCTCCCCGATAAGTAGTTGTTTTGCACATTAACTCCTGATCTAGGGTCTTGCCTTTGAGGGGAACCCAAGTCAATGACAGTATTGCAAATTAATGTTACCACAATAAGAACTTTTGACACTCACCAGTTCAAGAAATAATTATGTCTCAGAGAAAATACAGCAATATCCTTCAATACTAAACGGTTTGTCTCCTTGTCCTCTGCTATGTTAGGGACTGGGAAGGAGACTTTATAAATCTGAGACCCACTTGCTAGAGAACGATTTCCTTCCTGTGAAACAGGCACCTCCACAGGTTAGGAGGTATTTTTCCTTTAAATGAAAGACTCAACTAACATATGAGACCAGGCAAGAGTCACCTGATGGCAAATCAAATTACCATTCACTGGCGAGACAAGTAATTAAATCTAAGGGGGTAATGGGAAAAGGAGAGAGTCACAATCCCAAAGCCCCCCTTTCACCTCTCAAGGACTCCTCTTTGCCTTTGAATCACTTCTGCTTCAATTAGCATTGATTGAGACCTCCTGAAGTGCCTGGCTCTTGTCAAATCCCATTACTAGAGGCTCCAAGATATGCTCTGTCCGCTCTGTCCACAAGTCTTTGTTGTGTAGGGACATTTTTGTGGGAATATTGAATATTGTGTGGAATAGCTAGCACAGTGATCAGGGCTGTTAGACAACAGGTTTGCTTTTTCTGGTATTGCAGTTTTGTAAACGGGATTTTGTCTTTGCTATTATCATTATCAGCTTGAACCAATTCTCTAAATTCAAGTTATGATGCTGTAAAAAGCATGTCAGACTGACCCACTACTGCTTTTAAAGATAAACGTTGAAAATGTCAACCCTATAAAGTAAGAAAGTGTGCCTGAATCTCTGTTACAGGTATCACACACCTCATTTATTTTTTCTGTTGTGGGCGGAGAGCAAACACAAAAAAGAGACTTTTCTGTGGGGTTCCCAATAAAAGCTTCCATGTTTACTTTATTAGAGATGTAGATGGAACCTGAGTACTGTCAGAGTTGGTCTTACCTCTTGCTCTCACTCTTTGCTATGCACTTGGGGTAGTGGTGCTACATTTTTTGCATCGTTGTCTTCAGTTTCTGGCCCAAGTCAAGGCTTTCTTAATGTCAGGTATCTACTCTACCTGGATTGAAAAGCTATTGAAGGAGATGGTAGAAAATATTTAGTATATAGGTTTCTAACTGAATTTTAGTTTGTTATCAGGATTGTGCACCCAACCCCTTGCTTATATGGGAGGGAAGGAGAAACCAAGCCCCGTCCTAGGATACATATTCTGACATGCAAGGTTCCCATTAGGAAAAGACTCAGTGAAAACATTGTTTCCTGGATCTTTGATGACCAAGGGTCTTTTATGTATGGAAAACTCTACTCTTGATACCTTTTTAATGCTCACATTTTTAATCTTATTAATTTTTCACATTTTTCGTACTCAAATGCTTCTTTTGCCACAAATAAATCAAACCAACTATAGAAATCAAATCATATAAAATATTTAAATCCTGATTACAAATGCAAGTAGACATATTTTCCTAAATATTTCAGTAAAGTCTCTACTTATTTCATTTAAAAGCTTCACAAAATTTAAAAGCAGAGGGTGAACACGTGCCTGCACTCACCCACAATCACAAGGAGATTCAAAATGTTTTCTACCTACACTTAAAAGATTAAGAAAAATATTTATGCTAGGATTTTGATGTATGTTTTATGTTAGGATTTTGATAGATTGTTTTATATCTTTGCCTTTTAAATATACTTTTTAGTATTTATACTTTCTTAGAGTTACAGTAATCTTGCCAGATTAAAAAAAAAAAAGAATACAGTCTCATTAGACTAGCTGAGCTTACAGATTCTGGATTATCAGTCACTCAATTTTTGGTTGACACATGGGGTCTTAGGAGATATCTTCTTTTTTTTTTGTAAATATATATTTTTATTGTTATTTATGTCTTTTACATTTTGTATTCCCCTTGGGTAGCCCACCACCAATTCACCCGTGATCCATCTCCATGGTCCCTTGTGGTTCTTTTCTATTCCATTTTGTGCCCTTTTCCTTCCCTCCTTCCGCCTCCCTCCTCCCCCCCCC